>JAPKLW010001851.1:8525-36072 GCA_026898455.1 Plectranthus barbatus | reverse complement strand
CGCTATTGCCCAACAATACAATGCTACAAGAGGTAGAGGACGAGGTCGAGGTCGAGGATATATTCGTGGTAGAAGAAATTGGTCACAATGGGATGACCGAGATCATGGATACAACAATAGATCTCAAGGTTATGGTAGAAGAAATAACAATAAATCACACCTACAAAAGGCAAATTCATCTCAACAAGCTACTGATAAGAAAGTTTGTTATCGGTGTGAATGTGATGGTCATTGGTCTCGCATATGCCGTACTCCTTTGCACTTAGTGGAAGCATATCAAAGAATGTTAAAAGAAAAGAATGACAAAAATATCCAAGATTTGCCTGAAGCAAACTTGGTTATTAATCATGATGAAGATGATGATGATGACTTATTGAAAGATGAGCTCATTCAGGATGAAAATCCAAACAAATTGAACTTTTAAATTTCTTTAAAGATCTTTAGGATTTCTTATGTTTTGCATTCCCTTTATTGTTATTTTAATTTTCGTTTATGAACTTATTGAGCATTTCTTTTAATTATCTATGCACAATGATATTATTAAGGAGCTTTATTTACTTGAATATTTAATTTTATGCATTTGTTCAACTTAATTATCATGTTGCGATGAAGATAAAATTTAATGACCCATAATTTTTAATCTTATGGCATGAGTACTTGGGTCTTATTGGGCATATTACTATAATGTGTCGGATTATCATAATGTGATATCACATACAAATAAAAATTTATCTTTCATAAGATATATATTTGGACCAATTTATCAAATATTAGGGTCGTTTTAAAATTCATGGTCATTATTCCTCTAAATCCGACCAGTTGCATATTGTAACTATCCCCCATATAATAGTGTGGTAAATAAATAATCATTTTCCATCTGTGAATCATTTTATTACAGTCTATATTTGTATATCACTACCAAAGTATACTTATAAGGGCTCTCAACGTAATATAAAAATATACGTTGTACAAAAATCTCCGTCTATAAATAAACC
Source organism: Plectranthus barbatus (assembly GCA_026898455.1). Taxonomy (NCBI): domain Eukaryota; kingdom Viridiplantae; phylum Streptophyta; class Magnoliopsida; order Lamiales; family Lamiaceae; genus Plectranthus; species Plectranthus barbatus. Next base: position 35,077 of record JAPKLW010001851.1, on the reverse strand, counting down.
TTAGTAGCCTATTATAGAGTACGTTGACTGTAAACATAAAGAAGATCATTTGTCGGCATTAGGGGGAGATATAAGCCCAAAGATAATGGAATGCCGAAAAATGTAAAAGAATAAAAAGATCTTCATAGTTAAAGCCACCCATGAATGAATCAAAACTTGCAATGTTTAGCAAACAATCTGCCATATGCATTTATAAATGCATCTATTATATATAGTGGAGTGATTGAACTTATGCACCATAAATAATTAAAGACCCTAATGGACCAAATAAATGAAACTCCTTAATACCAGAAGTATGTGAGTCTTCATACCAGAAGTATGAGATATATATTGGTACATAAATTAAAAATTCGCGGTTAATAAAATCAAATATATAAATAACACTCCAATGACCCCTGAAGAGGAATATGTGACCTCTCGAAGAGGATTGTCCCGAAGACATGAATCCCAATACATTAGCACGTGCATCAAATAATAAAATTATTGGGATTGCGGAACAAATACATTAAAATATTATGGGAAATGATAAAAATCAGATAATGCCATGAATACTATGAGTAAAAGAGAAGAACATAAACTTTATAGTTGTCGACAAGATACTTATTTCAAAATTGCTCCAATCTGGATCCAGAGCTTAAATGCTAGAAGCATTATGATTAGCCAAAAATATAAAAATGAGCAATTGGAATAGAGATTAACTCGCTCATGAATGTCATCCATGCAGGATAGATGATTACTATGTGGTGGTGAAATATAAAGCGAGATTAAGATCTCAAGGGTTTTTTGCAGAGACTCATACTTGATTTTAAATAAATTATTCTCCTATTTTGGATGGTTCCGCTACTTGATTTCTTTGGCAGAAAATATAAATTTTTATATGCAGTTACTAAATATCATGACTTGAGATGAGTCATTGGACTATAATATTTATATGAAATCCTTGATGGATTTTATATACTCAAGGTAAAGGAAATAGATCGCAACATATATAGTGATGAGATCACTATATAAATTCCTCTTGAGGAATGAATATATTAACTTGAAACAAATTCATGCCTAAAGACGGAGTATGAAATAAAAAAAATTGGATAAGACAGAGTATTATGTGATTCCAAGCTTGCCGAAGAGCATCACAATTTATTGTGATAACTCTGGTGCAGTGGCAAATTCGAAGGAACCACAGACTCACAAGGCAAGCAAACACATAGAGAGGAAGTACCATATCATACGAGAGATCGTATCAAGGGGCGATGTGCTGATCAAGAAGATTGATACTAGAGACAACCTAGATGATCCATTTACAAAGAGCTTGCCGCAGAAGGTTTACGAAAGACATATTCGTGAGCTGGGTCTGAGGTGGATGCCGACCACTGACAGTGGTTAACGTGATATCCAGGCTAGATAGACGCACTGTATACTCTGTAATAGCTATTGTAATGCTTTGAGTATAAGTGGGAGATTGTTGGGTTTTGTATACTGAAAGCATTTATTACAATGAGTATACGATTGACTTTTTTCCTATCTGTTAAACAAACTTACATGCAAGTAACAATGGTATCCTCTTGATTACAATGAGTATACGATTGAATTTATCTGTCTGACATCAGCAGATACAAGATCTCGTTCTTGATTGAGTCCAAATCCTAACGAAGGCCCATGGGTATGCACGGGTTGGCTGTTGCTTTGATTTTCCATGGTGGAGAGCCTAAGTAATGTGCTCGTATATCCGCATTTTGGGTAGCAGTAGTTCGTGTAGTACAGCCTGAGACTGGAGTTAGGTAACCATATCAGAGTAATATGATGGGACATTCCCTGAGGAGCTCAATAACATTCATCGTGCCAAAGTCCTGCAGGCTGATTAAGTTCAGGCACGAGTGATAAGGTTTGAGTGGTGCTGCTCAGGAAAATAAGATATTAATTAATTGTAGGTAGAGCTTGTCAGAAGCTCCGATTAATTAATGAATGTCCGATAGACTTAAATATGAGGATTCTCAGATAAATGCAACTCGTTCTCACAACGTGGTAATAAAGGGGTAGGTCAGTATTAAGTTTGTGGTGAAAAATAATTAATATTAATTAATTAATTTTGTCCTGAGTTGTGGACATGGGAATTAATTAATTCATAAGCCCACTTTATTATTTGCATTAGGTCCCAGGTCTGGCCCAATTAAACATGTTGAATGGAGCCCAGTAGCCCATTAGGGTTAAAACCCTAGGTCTATAAATAGACATCTCTCTCTCAGAAACCCTAACCACTTTTATCATAATTCAAATCAGTTGAAACCCTAGGGTTAGAGAGAGAGATCGACGGCGCCTGTGTGTAGAGGGAGGAGAATTCCGATTCTGGCCTACACATCACAGATCTGTGGAATCCTCACCAGTAGCAGATCTGAACAGCATTGGGATAAAGATCTGAAGATCTAATCTGGAGAACAAGAATTCTTTTCTGTTTTTCTTTATTTCAATTAAATCTAGAAATTAGATCTATTGCTAATTTCTGTTTCCGCAGATTTAATCGTATCGCGTGGTTGAATTAAAGTTGGATATTCAAACGCGAAAGATCGAATCAGACTCTACGGAATAACGGTAATCCCTTTATCCACGCATTAAATTCATAAGAGCATGCTAGGGTTTGATGAATTATTTATCGTATTCAACATCCATGATTGGTCCTGTTCATTTGGATTTGGTGATTCGGTTCACGGAAAATCCCTACACATATTAGCATCAGTATCCACTTGTTTTGGAGCTTATCTCGACAGACTACTAAACAATTTATCATACTCTGCCACAGTCATCTTTCCTTAGTGGAGGTTATTGAACTTTGTCTCTTTTCTTTCATGGTAACTTTTTGGAACATATTTGTCATATAAGCTCTCCTTGAACTCTTTCCAAGAAAGGTTTTTCGATTGGACAGGTGTCATAGTTTTCACTTTAGTTTCCCACCAGAACTCGGCCGATTCAATCAATTGGTAAGAGACACAATTGACTTTCTCCCTGTCCGTACACTGAAGAAGTCGGATGATTCTTTCTATTGCTTTAACCCATCTCTCAGCATCTGATGGGTCTCCTTCACCATTGAAAGTTGGTGGGTTCTGCTTCATGAATAATTCGACTATCCGCCGGGGAGATTGTGGTGGCAGAGGGGGAGGGTATTGAGCCTCTGGTGCTCCGTGTTGAGGCCCAGCTCATCCTCGACCACGACCCCGACCTCTACCTCTACCTCAATCTCGGCCTCGACCTCGGGCATTTCCTCTTCCTTACATATTAACTTCTGCATCCATTCTGTAAATCAACAATCAACCGAGAGAAAAAAATGTTAGGTATATATTTTATTTCTATTGTCAATCATAGATTCAAAAACAACGTTAGTTGTAGCCCACAATATCCATTATAGTAATAAATATCATTCACAAACAATACATTGAAAAAAAATACACATGTACATGAATGATTAGCCAAAACTCTTAAAGAGGACTTCACATATATTTTCGATAAGCAATCAAAAGTACATTTGCCTCCATGAGGTCTTTGTGTATGTGAAGTCAAGCATCGAGAATTCTAGTACTAACTATGATGTTAATCTTGTAGAGCCCTAACATCATCTAGAGTGCTAATCTACAGAGTGACCCATGAGGAAAAAAAATAGGGTCCATACTCTCGAATCATCTACAAAATAATAGTACTGCATCTATGTACATCAAAAGCTTTATATCAACTAACTACATTCGAGTAACTCCTAGCTATCCTGCAGAAGAAGTGTCCTGAGGGGACCCTCCGGACTGGGCACCCTCATCATCAACGTCACCATCATCATGGCCAAAGACATCATTAGACCTAATGTCCTCGTCTGGGTGCTCCTCGGAGCTGTTGATAACAACTACCTCTAGGATGTGTGTAACATCTCTCTCTATGTAGAGACGCTTCCTCACGGGAAGGTCTTGTGCTTGAATGTCTCTCTGAGGCACCACCTGATCATCATAAGGGATAGCCCGGGGTGGTGTAATGCCAGCTGCAGGTGGTATAGGCACAACATATGGGGGTGGTACCGATGGCCCTGCCTTTGAGTCAAAGAGATGGGTACATCGCACCCTATCTATCGGAGTATGTGCAGGCAGAACTATCGGTATCTCTAGCTCCAACTCCAATCGAGCATACTCAAGGTAAGGCAAGTAGGGTCCCGCAGGTGCGCTCCCTATAGTGATGAACTGATACTACATTAATCCGATAAAACCAGGGAAGTCACCCACCGGACTGTATGTGGGACTGAGCTCCTAAATAACATGACGAGACTCATCTCGAGCCCAACCTTTCCACTCAGGTGGCAAGATATCCAACAATCTTCGTATACCTTCATAGTGAGTTACTCCACACTTATTTGCTGCTTTCCAGAGCTTATGGTAATGAGCTAGAAACTCTATCAAATTATGCCCATAGCATCGCTTATATTTGAGGTGGAGCAAACGAATTCAATATGTGGAGTATGAAGATGCAAGCGGTGCTTTGCAGCAATGCTTGATAGATACCTTAAATGAGGAGATTGTGTTGACCAACAAGATGACAAAACAACACAAGAAGGATGCGTGCTCGGATATTAAGCTTGGGAGACATGGTGTTGCAAAAGGTGTGGAGAGAACAATCAGCAGTTAGAGTTTAGGGCCCGACCTTGAATCGAATACTGAATTCAGGTTGTACATCTCACATGAGGAGCTGTATGGTGTGGGGGAAGGCTGAGATGGCTCACAGTCTACAAAGAACCAAGTTTAATGGAGCAAGGCTCTCGTGGTTTGCTAGCACAGACCAATTTTGATGGAGCATGGCTCTCGAGGATCGTTGGAGCGAAGAACCATGTTCGATGGAGCAGGGCTCTCGAGGTTGTAGACCGGATTTGATAAAGTAGGGCTCTTGATGTTCGCTGGGATTGATCAAGTTCGATGGAGCAACTTTTGCACGTTCGAGGAACAGTTATAAAGAGTCTATTTTTCGAAGGGGTTGGGACAAGCGTGAAGCTCACAATGAAAGAGACCGGTACGAGTTCAAAGCCTCACAGTTAAATGGACTAGTACGAGTTCGAAACTCATAATTAGAGGTATTAGTTCGAGTTCAAAGCTCACATTCAAAGAGACTGGTTCGAAGCTCGTAGTCAAAGGGATTGATACAAATTGCTCACAGTAAAAAGGACTGGCATGAGTTGCTTGTAGTCACAAGGTTCGCAGACTTAGACTATGCAAGATGTTTTGGATACGTGGAAGAGTATGACTGGATAAGTGTTGTGACACAATGTCAAATGACCTCGAATAAACTCTGCCCATATGATTATTGAGCTAGTACTAAGTTTGAGTACTACTGAGGCTGATCAAAACAGTTGGATAACTCAAAGTATTGAGGAGGTGCTAAAGTTGATGTGATATTGAGTATAAGGTGGAGAATTGTTAGAGTGGACTTTGATGAATGTGGGAAACCCTCGATTCGAGTGGGAATCATCTCTGGGTGCCTTGTGTCGAAAGCTTCCTGATAGGTGGTCAGGAGGCGGGTCCCATTGGATTACAGCGGTGCAAGATGAGTTGAGACAGATCAAGTCTCGAGTGGAAGCCACAAATATGTGGACCATTGGTTTGAGGGGATGATTGTTGGGATTAGTAAACCCAATTGTCTCACATTGGAGAAACAAGGAAGTAGTTTGAGTGAGATATGTAAAAGATATGGTTTAATCTTGTTTTCTTGTTGGACAAGATTTATCCTTATCAGTATAGGATTTGGATAGGAATTAATCTATTGAGTTGAGACGAATCAAGGCTCGAGAGGAGGAAACCCTCAACAAAAGTCGATACAATTGGGTGTCTTGTATCGAAAGCTTCCTAAAAGTGGTGGTCAGACGGTGGGTCCCGTTAGTTGACGGTGGTGCAAGATGAATTATGATCGAGGGAAAGGACACATGATTGTGGTCATTAGGTTTGAGGGGAAGATTGTTGGGTTTTGGCAAACCCATGTCCCATATCGGAGACAAAAGGAAGAGATTACTTGTATATAAGAATCCACTCAACTCCATTAGTATGAGGCCTTTAGGATATAGACCGTGAGGGCTTTGGCCCGAAACAAACAATATCATACTAATGTCGAATTATCGATCCCCAAACAACTGGGTTGCTTGTGATGCATCTTACATTAAAAATATTAACACAATTAAGATGTTGATTTGTAATTGTCACCAATACCTCTGAGGAATATTATGTGTCAACGTAGGATTTTTTGTACATGAATTTTAATCATTGAAAAAAAAAATTCAACTTTAAATAATTACTTTAGAAATTTGAGATAAACTTAAGAAATTGTTGAAAGTATAGAATAAATTTAGATATTTTATCTATATTATTACTATATAAAATTAAATGATGTAGTGCATTCGACATATCAAAATATTTGAAAACAAAACTTATATATTCTCACTAGTATATACTCTTATCAAATTCAAAATTCAGAATAAGTGTACAAATTTGTCTACAATCCACTGTTATGTTGGGATGCAGTGGTTAAAATGTTTTATTATTACCGGTTGGTCGTGGAATCAAAGACAGGAAACACATCCCGCCCATTTAAATTATTTACTTAATTAAGAAATCCTTATTTTTATGTAAAAAATAACACTCAATCAATAAGATACCTAATGTATATTGTATTCATGAACTGTAACTTTCAGAAAAATAAAACAATTATATGTATGTAAATTAAAAAAAAAAAAAAGGGAAGAAAGAAGAAGAATCGATATTCATGATTCAAGAATATTCTGAGTCTCACATTGATAGATATGCAGTGAAAATGAATTACACCCTTTATTTTTCCTTATTTTGGAAAATTGATAAATCTTGTTTGCTTCTGACTAACACTTAACTCTGTGTCTACAGATATCTATCTATATACTTCAAACAATCCTCATGTTTTTCTTTGAAGGGTAGCTATTCTCGAAATCTCACATAAATGGTGTTGGGTTGGAATCCCATTTTAACTAAGGAGATTCTGGTTTATCTATATCAATGGGTGCTCATTGGGATCAAAAATCCTGTTGTGACAGGTTCTGTCACAAGGATAGGGGCAATCCACCTTCTGAAATGGACTTCTATCATAAAACCAATCTCCAACTGCTTTTGCAATTGTCTGCATAAGTTATGTATTTTCAATGAAAAAAGAGAGAGAAATCTAATGAAAAGAAGAAAAATCATCAACCCCAAACTTAAGGAAACCTTATTTTTTAACTTGGGAGAGTCGCTTCTAAACCAGGTTTCCTGCATTTCAGTTTGGCAATGTGCATAGCAAGAATTGATGAATAACCCTCTAGACATTGAGAATCCTAATCCAGTAATTGCTCTCAAAAACTCTGATCTGAATTCTGAAAGAAGAAAAAACAATATCAAACAAAACCGTGCATGATAGAAAATTGTTGGCATCGAATAAACGAAACCTTGCATGATTTGGAGCTGACTGGAAGAACACTTGAGTATATCGGTCTTGCAGTCGTGCCACCGCCCATGAGGATCAGCATCATCGGGAGCCAAAATGTTCTTTATCTGACACAGAAAGACTAGGCTACAGAAGGGAGACAAGACAATGCTAGTGGAATTTGTATATAATTTCTTCATCTGAGACTGAAATCTAATTTGTTTCTAACCTGCCATGAATCATAGGCTGCATTCACAATGAAAAGGGGTGTTCGAGTTCCTCTTACAGAGTATAGTGGGAAAAAACACTGCAATTTAACATATCATCAGTATCACAATGTACGTCATGTTTGCAACAAAACATTATTAAAAACTTGTGACAATGATATCTTACTAGACTTGGTTTCATCTTTAAGGTACATAATGGGGGCAAATTCTTTGCTGATCCCTGCATGTATGAAATCAGAAAAATTGAAATTTGTTAAGGGAATCATCAAAATATGAGGGAGGGTAGGAACTTATAAAACGGCTTACATGCGTTGTGACAACGTCATTAAAATAAGCTTCAATGTGTTGTGCCCCTGAAATATCCTTCCTGTTCCAATATATAATGAATGGTGTCCATACTCTTTCTGGAGTGTAGTGTGATGAATGAAGTCTTACGTGTGGATGAAATAGCCGGCATCTGAGAGGCATTTCACCTTTGTGCTGACGGGAAGGAGAGCCGCAAAGCTATCACAATGAAGAACCGTGGCAAGTCCTCCGGCTGAGCATCCAGATAGCATAGCCTGCATACATATATCTGGTCTAGCAGAGCTATACAACATTTCAATATCTTTTGATGCAGAAATTGTTTTTCATACATTTTCAGCATTCTTCAATCCTTTTGCTAATAAGTCCTCCATAACAGCAAGAAACACCCTTGCCCCTCTATAGTGAAGTTTTGTAGCCTGATCATATTTAACATCATTACATCATTTACATCAGACCAAAACATTAACAATCTAACATCATAATCACACACAGACTCACAGGATTCACTGCTTCAACATCACCAGTAAATGATGATCCATCACAGTATCTAACCTTGACTCGGTTCCAGTTATGGAAATCTGGAAAAAGTAACAGTCTCGAATCATCGTTCGACTAATGAAATTGAAATCCCTGAGCAACTCATTGAAGCATACCTGGGTTGAACTGTGCTCTATTGCTCAAAATCCCAGAAAACGCGAGCTGCTTAACCATTCGGGTTGAGGAACCTAACCGATTGCCCTTACGAGCAAGGCAGGTGGTTACATTGTTGCACCACCCTCCTCCCTATAAACAACCACCACAATCCATCCAAACACTCATAAACCAAATAATATCCAACCTTTCAAGTTTTCAACACTAAGTTAATCAATCATATACAAAATTCACAGTTATAAAGTGGAATTCATTAGGCCAACCTCAAGCTGAATCAACCAGCTGTTGTTCCCTTCTCCAAATCCCCTATCCAGATGATAGGCGGGCGGACTCCCATCCAAGCAAACTGAAACATAACGCATCCAGACGTCGATTTACTCAGATTCTTGTATGAATTCATTCAGAAAAGCACAAGACATAGTTTAAATTACCTGCCCCCTTTGCCACGGCATTATGAACATAACTAATATTTACATAGATGCTTTGAATTCTCACCACAATCACCGCATACACCAGAATCTGCAGCCATCCCAATAAACATCCCCTCATTGATTCAAATCGAACTCCACCAACTGCACATGAAAATAAAAGTGAAAACGAAAAGTTGCTACTCTAGATCTCTCAGTTTGTTAGCCACGACAAACTGAGTACGATTTTTTAAAATAGAAAAGCCAAATCGATCAACCTCGGTTTACTTACATGTGAATAATCAAATTGGAACTCCAACTTGAGCCGAATTAGTTTAACTGTCAAATCAAACGACAACGCTCAAGTCGACTGCATTGCTTTCCCTGTTGAAGAAATCTAGAGCAACAACGAATAATGAAATAAATGGACCATGCGAAAGGGACTTCCATTTGCTTTCATGGAAACAAATCATTTTCCACAATCCTCATTCAATTACCAATCAGAGTAAAATCAAGGAAAAATCATTGTGATCCTCGAAAGAAACAGTGCAGAGATTTGTAATAAATATGTCCAAATTAATTACTGCAGACCTCTGAATATGGCAATAAATTTCCGGAATAGTAAAAGTAATCGCACCTTAAATCAAAAACCCATTTCGAAAGTTGTACATTGGGGTTGGGCGGTGAAATCAGTCTGGGGCTGGCAATGGAACAGCAAAGAATTGATTGTAGAATTAAAAAAAAAAAAAAAAAGAAGGAAAAACAGGGATGCTACTTGCTAGCTAACTATAATAACAGCATTTTGAACGTATGAATTTTTTATTTCCCTGCAGAGAATCCAAGAGCCGACCGACACTTATTCTTCACCAAAATGCTCCTCCAGTTTATATACGTTCCTACCTTTCTTTTCTCTTTTTTTTTCTAAAGCAAGGCGGGATTCTGCATAAATGAAATGATAAACCCTAACCATAAATCTTGCTAGTAAGTAGTAACACACTATCAAAAAATAAAATAAATTGACGCTCGTAAATATTATTTTGTGAAATAAATTATAAATCAATTTATTATGACTATAAAAATCGATTAGCATAATAAAATATGAAGATAGAAAATTGATCAATTACATCGGTTTTTACAAAAATATGAAGTGAGTAGATGTAGGTTAGGATCCGAGTCCGGACCCGGGTGTCACGGCAAATGTCAAGCCAACAAAAAGGTCGCAGAAAGTTGAAGAATCTTATCGATTCACGCGCTTCATTGAATCTGATTATTTACTACTCCCTCCGTCCCGGGTCTTTTGAGACGTTTGACCCGGCACGGAGGTTAAGAAAAAGTGATTAAGGAGTTAGTGGGGTTAGATTAGTTAGTTAATTAAACTTTAAAAAAATAGAAATGAAAAATGTAAAAAATGCTCCACTAATTAAAATTCAAATTACAACTAATCATTACATTCTCTTTTGATCAAATCACAAATTTGGAGCCAAATTTTCCACACTATCAGTAATTTGAATTTACACAACAATTCACCACATTAAATACACCCTAAACAAGTGATCTCAGAGCATTTTTCATTATCGATCCTAAAAAAAAAAAAAGAAGGCCGAGAGAAGAGAAGCCATGGAATCAACCCGTGAGCTTTCGGATTCGAAGCGGAATGAGCTCGTCCAATTTCTACTTGAAGGCAGCAAGGATGGTAAGCCTTTAAGGGGCAAGATCACCTCAGCAACCAGCCGTTTTGGAGTCCACCGATCCACCGTTCATCGGCTTTGGACTGCTGCAAAAAAACAAAAAGAAGATCAAGGATATATTCAATTGAAAAATCACAAAAAAGGAGTCAAAAAACAAGGGAGTTTAGAGTTGGACCTTGATAGGTTGTCAAGGATGACATATTCAAGTAGGAGTACAATAAGGGGAGTTGCTAGTGGTCTTGGGGTAAGTAAATCATCAGTTGGGAGATGGGTGAAAGAGGGCAGGATTAGGGCACATACGAATGCCATTAAACCAGAGGTGACAGCCTCAAACAAGGTAAGTAGGCTGAAGTTTTGCCTTCAGTCATTACATTTAGATAGAGTCCAAAACAAGATCAAGTTCATGGAAATGCACAACACAGTCCATATAGATGAAAAGTGGTTCTACATGACCAAAACCACACATAGGCATTACTTAGCACCAGGAGAAGAAGACCCTTACAAAAGTTGTAAGAGTAAAAAGTTCATTACCAAGGTTATGTTCATGTCAGCAGTAAGTAGGCCAATAATCACAGATCAAGGGCAGGTAGTATTTGATGGCAAAATAGGCATCTTCCCATTCACATACACAGAACCAGCCAAAAGAAACAGCAAGAATAGATGTGCAGGGACAATAGTTACAAAGCCAATTGAATCAGTCACAAAAGATGTGATTAGAGATTGTATGATCTCTAAGGTATGATCCTTATTCATTCATCTTCTCAGCTCAACACATCATTGAAGAGGTTTAGGCACATTTATGACCAAATAGGAACAGGATCACTTGCACACAGGCACAAATGGCATAAACCAAAAGCACACAGGCACAAATGCATTTACATTCTCAGCTCTAGACATCATTGAATGGGTTTAGGGACATGTAACAGCAATTAAGATCAGGATCACTTGCACACAGGCACAAATGGCATAAACCAAAAGCACACAGGCACAAATGCATTTACATTCTCAGCTCAACACATCATTGAATGGGTTTAGGGACATGTAACAGCAATTAGGATCAGGATCACTTGCACACAGGAACAATTAGCATAAACCAACTGCACACAGGCACAAATGCATTCATCTTCTCAGCTCAACACATCATTGAAGAGTTTTATGTAATGACAGATAATACCAGCAATCAAGAGCAAGTGGCCAGAAGGAGCTAGCAAAGAGATATATATCCAGCAAGATAATGCAAGGCCACATGTTCTAGATGATGATGCACAGTTTAGAGAGGCTGCATGCTCACAAGGGTTCAACATCAAACTCAAACAACAACCCCCCAATTCACCAGATTGCAACATAAATGATTTGGGGTGGTTCAGAGCAATTCAATCCCTTCAGTATGAGAGTGCAAGCAAAACAGTGGATGAACTAGTTCATGCAGTTGAAGATTCATATGCAAAGTTGTCAGCCTCCACATTAAATGATGTGTTCATCACACTACAAACATGCATGGTAGAGATCATGAAGGTAAGGGGCTCAAATGCATACAAGATACCACACATGAGCAAAGGAGCACTACGCAGAACCAACTCATTACCACAGACATTGGAAGTGCCAAAAGAACTCATTTTGGAATGCATCAGCTACATCTCAGAGCAGCATAACAACGACATGACAGAAATCAGACAGGCATTGAATATATGATGTATAGCAACCTCTATTAGTGTAGTTTTTTGTAATCTACAACTTGCAGCAGCACAAATATGTAATCAACAAATGCAGCAGCATCAAAATGAACATGCATTACATATTTTGCCAAATTTAATCGAATTGTTCCACAAAATCCCAACCCAAATCACGACAAACTTCAGAAACAGTCACAATAGGGAGTTCGCTAGCATGAATAGGTAGCATAAAAGAAAAACCGAGATCAGAGATACCAGCCGGGCATGGCAGATCAGGTTCGGGCACGGCCTCAGATCCCACAACCTCATAGACATCGCCTCCTTCAACCCCATAGCTCGTAGCTTCATTCATCGCAGGGGGGGGGTGGCGAAGATCGGAGAATGGAAAGCCCGCATAAGGGGGTGGGCGAACATCACAGGCCTCAGATCCCAGGGGGGTTTCATGCACCTCGCCTCCTTCGACCGCGTAGCTCCTGGGCTCAGTCATCGCAGCGGAAGGGTGGCGAAGGTCACAGATCGGAAGACCGGCGGCTGGAGGGTGGCGAAGCTCGCAGATCGGATGAACCACAGCAGGGGGTGGCGAAACCCCCCTGCGATTTATCAACGAAGGGGACGAACGGTCGATTAGAGGCGCTCGAGGGTTTATCCAACCCTCAGAGTCAGGCACCGGCGCGCGCGAGGGTAAAGGGTAGGGATTAGGGTTTTCGTCTCCCGTATAGGAGAAATAGGAGATATGGGGTGAGGGGAGGGAGTATCTCGGCCGCGAGGGTTTGCTTCGTCTCCGACGTGGGCTGAACCAGCCGTCGGAGCTTGCCATCGGCGAGGGGAGTGAGGGACGAAGAAGACGAAGCAAGGCGGCTAGGGTTGAGAAATGAGAAGGGGGGGGGGGGGGGGGTGGGGGGGGTAGGGGGGGGGGTGGGGTGGGGTGGGGTGGGTTTTTTTATTTTCAGGTAATTATGTTTAATCTAAAAAAAAAATTGATTTTTAATGTTTTAATTAAACTTAATTAGAGTGTAATTAAGTTGGTAATTTTTACCCAAAATGGAAACGTTGCAAGTGTCCCGGGACGGCCCAAAAAGGAAAACGTTGCGACTGTCCCGGGACGGAGGGAGTATATTACTCCCTCCGTCCCATTAGAGTAGTCCCATTTCTTTTCGGCACGGAGATTAAGGGTTGTGAGTGTAGTGGAATTAATATTTTATTGGTGAGTGTGAAAAAATTTGCCATTTTAGGAAAATGAGACTAATTTATGGGACAAACAAAAATGGGAAATGAGACTACTTCAATGGGACGGAGGGAGTATTAATTACTCAATCTATTATAAATTATCCAACTTTTTTTTTCCACTTGATTAGTTTTATTTTTATAAATAATAATTTTCTAGTAATTATTAATAAAATATTAATTCTGTTTAACTTAGTCAACACTCACATTCCTTAGTTATTATGCCCAGTCAAACTATAACTATTTAAGCGGGGCGATAATATTTTACATAAAATAAAATTTGAATTTATTGCATATTTATAAGATGAAATTATAGGAATTTGTGTGTGATTTAGGGAAGAAGAGTGAAGTAGCGTGACGCGTGGGGGTGGCGGTGATTTAATTTTATTGCAGATCGCATCTGTTTTTATGTGGAGGCACACTATGCCTTCTCTTTTCAGAAACTTTTGTTTGTTTTCGAATAAATAGTTTGCAAAAATTGCAATCTGATTTTATTACTAAAAATCATCAAAATTTATTGAGATTCGTGGGTATGATATTATCTCTAAAATCTCCAATTAATCAATTCGGAATCCTCCGTGATAATGATTTGATTGATCTGTTGTGACTCGTGTCGTGAGATGTTTGGTCAGTTTTTTAACGAATAAATAATTGCTTTATGTTAATGAGACGTGTATAAAAAAGGTATAATATTCTCCGCAAAGGTATTTAATCGGAAAGTTTATGCAATTTAATATTTAAATTTTGGGTAAATATGAAAAAATATCTTAAATTATTGAAGTTTTCGGAAAAATACTTCAGTTTATTTTCATAAGTTAAAAATATCCCAATTTTTACTTTCATTTATGAATTATACTCTGATCTATTAATATTTTAGGAAAATACCTCAATGTGTTATTATGAGTTAAAAATACCTCAATCTTTAATTTCGTTTACGAATTATACCAAAACGAGAAATATTATTGGCTCACACAAAGATGATAGTCAAAACAACTATCTTCGTCCGTGTTAAATTTAATGTATTAAACCATCAATATTTGCTATATATTCTGAAAAGTATTTAAACTTCATGTTCTACTTTTTTTTGTTTCTTTCGTTTGGTGTAACGTCCAATCCAAACCAATGCGCATACATTTCAATACAAGATCACACGTCAAAATACACATTAAGAGAGAGAAAAAAAAGGAATTCAAGCAACCGTATGAAACATAAAAAAATAAAATAAATAAATAGCATAACATGAAGTTTTAAATATTTTTAGAAGATAAATGCATTTGAAATAGAGTAAATACTGATTGTTTAGTACATTATATTTAACACGGACAATGATAATTGTTTTGACGTCCATTTTTTATGTGAGCCAATAATATTTCTCGTTTTGGTATTTTTAACAAATAATAATACATTGCGGTATTGTCCCAAAATATCAATAGATCAAGATATAATTTATAAATGAAAGTTAAGATTATGGTATTTTTAACTTATGGAAATAGATTGGGGTATTTTGCCGAAAACGTCAATAATTTAGGGTATTTTTTCCTATTTACCCTTAAATTTTTATTATTTATGATGATATTTATATTTTAATGCTTGATTTTGTTTCAATTTATAACCGATATGAGATACTCACTAAAAAAACTAAAATAGATTCATAAGTGTGTAATAAGGTAGTCGTTGTCTTTCTTTTTATTTCCTTTTTTTGGGATAGTTGAAGAAAAAAATGTTATACACATGTAATTTATTTATTGCAAGATTTAATTGAAATTATTCAATTTACAAATGCATTTGTCTCCTTGTGTTGTTAGCATATAAACGAGTAACTATTGAAAACAATTCTTGATCCCACATTTAAATCAAATTAAAAAGAGAATCCCACTCATTACAAAAACAAACAAGAAATTGTGTGGTGGTATTTGAAAGGTGATGTTTGGATGAAATTTGGAATTCACAAAGATAATTGAGATGTTTAACATCACATTTAATGAGTCAGGACTCAGCATGTGCCATCACTACACTTGTTTCCATCACCAAACTTCTAAGCCTATTTAGGTCCACCTCTCAAAAGGATTGAATCATCCTCAATTACTCCCTCCGTCCCGATTATTTAGTCTATATTTCTTTTTTGGGTGTCTCATTTATATAGTTTATTATCTAAATTTAATTTTATTTTTTGCATGTGTTTACAAATTTACCCTTATAAATTGAACATAATTAATAGAGTTATTGCTAAATAAGGTAATTCAGAAAATTTGTTCAAATATTTAATGTATTCATAAATGAGTTTTGACATTCGTGTAAGTTAAAACAAGACCAAATAAATGGGACGGATGGAGTAATAGTAGTAATATTGATTTAAAATCATATACATCGTTTAATAGGAATACTAAAACTCGAATTTGACATAAGATTTGATTTAAGTTTGAATTTTATAAAGTTTTCGAATCTATCAAGTTAAAGAATCTTAAATCTAAAACTCAATTTGATAAATTTAAATTTTTTCATAAGATAATCTCGAGTAACTTGCAAATCGATTTAACTTGTTTATACAGGCAAGAATTGTAAAATTATTCATGTGATTTTCTATAAAATCAATGAAATAGAAAACTTACAGGATCTTGAAATCAATGATTCTCACAATCAATTGCGTACCTTTCTCCATCGTAGAATTAGGAATCGAAGAAGACTAGTGTTTCTCTTCCTTGACTTCTATTGCTTTTCTCCCACGTTCGTGATGGCGGTTAGGGTTTGAGAGAAAACTATTATGTCAGGAATTGAGGACATTGTCCCTATTTATAGGGTTAATATATATCCCACATAAAATTCATATTCCCAACAAATATCAATTAATATCAAATCTACTCCAGATATCCCATATATTATTTAAACTTATCTAATAAATAATTTATTTATCAATTAATCCATAATAAATATATTACGTACATGGGACATATCTTACATTCTCCCACTTGTCACATGTGACATTCCATTATCATTATGGATAAAATAAAGGGTAATTCTAAATGCAGCCACAATTTTTCTCAATGTAGCCCTATTCACATTTAAAAAATAAATATTTTATATAATTTTACTCTTTTATCCTTATAACCTCTATTTAAAAAAAATTATATTTATTAACATAGCCCCCATTCCTTAAAACTTTAAATAAAACTAAAAATATTGAAAGAAAATTACAGTCCAGCACAAAATGAATTCTATATCACCGAGAATTCGAGCATCTGAAGACACTCTTTGTTAATAAAGTAATCCATCAATTTGTCAATGCTATTTGCCATCTCTTTCCCAGAGAATTTGAATGTTAAACTTTCATTAATATTTAGGTTTTAAACCATTTATCTTCTTCAATGTCTGATATTTCTTATTTTGTAAATTAATCATGGGTATGGTAGAATCGATGGCAACGTCAAACTCTAGCCTAGGAGGAATTTTATGTGCACCAGGCTAATGTGCTCATGTTTGTTTTTGGGATCATCACCATTCTCATATATTTTTTGGATTTTTTTATTTTTATACGGATATAATTGGCTATGAGTTTTCATTTTTATTTTGAACTAAAATCTTAAATTGGAGGCTATAAGGTTTTAATTATAATACAGTATAAGATTAATTTAAATGTGGCTATATTTAGCAAAAATGTGATTGTGTTTAGAATCACCCGACAAACAATTTACAAATTAATATTTATAACCTCCATCAATTCTTTTTTTTTTTTTTGGTAGATTTTAAAAACTGAGGTTAAAATAATAATTTTTATTAATAATTTTGTTTTTATAAAAATAATTAATAGGCTATATCGAGAAATTGTGGCTGTATTTAGAATTACTTAATTTGTAGCTATGTTTAGAAAATATTATTATATTTTAAAAAGGGTAAAATAGTAATATAAATATTTTAAAATGTGAATGAGGCTGCGTTGAGTAAAATTGTGGCTGTGTTTAGAATTACCCTAAAATAAATTATACTTTCATAATGCGCATTGATAAGTCTAAATTTTCATTCATTGGGTCTATCATAATATCATGATTAAAGGTAGATAACTAAATCGAGTCATAGTGGTTCTATGTCACACAATCGACATAGTCCCTTCCATGTACTACAATATAGTTACATCTTTAACCTGATCATTCATTTGGAGCATACATTCGGTCCAACATAATGTCTTTATTTAAGACAATATTTGTTTACATTTATCTATTACAATTATGCATGCAAATAGAAACAGGTAATCAGAAACTTATCATAAATGAGCTCAGAGTATCAATACATAACGAACAATTCAATACATATTATCATCAATAATGTCCATACTTTCAACATGCTCAATAAATGTTTTGGGCGACAGTCCTTTCGTCAAAGGATCTGCTATTATAAGATTTGTGCTAATATGCTCTATTGACACTCTTTGTTTCTGAACTTCTTCCTTCACGGCAAAGTACTTTAATTCCATATGCTTAGCACCTTCAGAGTACTTGTCGTTTTTAGAAAAGAAAACTGTTGCGGAGTTATCACAATACAACTTCAGCAACTTAGCAATACTGTCGACAATTCTAAGCCCTGAAATAAAGTTCCACAGCCAATTCACCTGAATTGTAGCCTCAAAACATGCTACAAATTCAGCTTCCATCGTAGATGCAGCAACAATGGATTGTTTTGCACTTTTCCACGATATCGCTCATCCTGCTAAAAGAAATACATAGCCAAGAGTGTATTTCCTTGTATCCATGCATCCAGGGAAATCAGAATCTGTGTATCCAATCACTTCAAGATGATCAGATCTTCTATACATAAGCATGTGATTCTTTGATCCCTACAGATATCTCAGAACCTTCTTTGCAGCTTTCCAGTGTTCCATTCCTAGATTGCTTTGGTATCTTCCCAACATTCCAGTGGCAAAGCTTATGTCAGGTCGAGTACAGGTCTGAGCATACATAATGCTCCCAACAACTTATGCATACAGAATTGCTTCCATTTATTTCCGTTCCAAGTCATTTTTAGGACATTGAGCGAGACTGAACTTGTCTCCTTTCTGAATTGGAACAGGTGATGCTGAGCACTTTTCCATTCGAAATATCTCTAGTACTTTATTGATATAAGCTTTCTGAGATAAGTCTAATATTCCTTGTGATCTATTACGGAATATTTCTATTCCTATCACATAACTTGCCTCACCTATATCTTTCATTTCAAAGTTACTAGAAAGAAAAGTCTTTGTTTCATGAAGAAGACCAAGATCATTAGTTGCAAGCAAGATATCATCAACATATAGTATCAAAAATATGACCTTACTCCCACTAACTTTGAAATATATACACCGGTCAACGATGTTTTCCTGAAATCCAAAGGAAACAATGGTATTATTAAATTTCAAATACCATTGGCGGGAAGCTTGCATGAGACCGTATATTGATTTCTTTAATTTGCATACCATGTGTTCCTTTCCCTTAATTGCAAAACCCATTGGCTGGTTCATATAAACATCCTCCTCTAATTCTCCATTAAGAAAGACAGTTTTCACATCCATTTGATAACTCTATATCATAATGAGCTACCAGTGTCATGATAATTCTGAAGGAATCCTTTCGTGAGATAGGTAAAAATGTCTCTTTATAATCGATTCCATCCTTCTGAGTAAAACATTTGGCAACTAGTCTGGCCTTGTACCGTTCAAGATTACCATGAGAGTTACGTTTGGTCTTGAAGACCCACTTACAACCAACTCTCTTACAACCTTCTGGTAATTCTACAAGATCCCAAACACCATTATGTTCCATTAATTTCAACTCTTCTTTCATGGCGTTTAACCATTCATCAGAATTATCACAACTCATGGCCTGTGAAAATGAGACTGGATCATTATCATTAATACTTAAGTCAGTTTCTGACTCATGTAAATATACCACATAGTCATTTGAAATAACAAGTCTTCTTTGCCTTTCAGACCTCCTTAATGTTATTTCTTGTGGTACTTCTTCAATAGGTTCATCATTTGGTGGCTCAATTGTGGGTTCATCATTCGGTTGCTCATTTCCACTATTATTTAGTACAACAGTCGAAGCAACATTCACTTTATTGTTAGATGTACAAATCAAAGGGACTTGTACTCTAACTTCAGTAATACCCACAGTGCGTAGAGAAACATTACTCCCACTGTTTTCACCAATCTCAATGAACCTTGCATTTCCAGTCTCAACAATTCTCGTACTATGATTAGGACAATAAAAGATATACCCTTTTGACTTTCTCTGGATAACTAATAAAGTATCCACTTATTGTCCTTGCATCAAATTTCTTTTCATGTGGATTATAAATTTGTACTTCTGTCTGACAGTCCACAGTTCAAAAGGAGTCTTAGGAACTGCTTTGCTAGGAACCCTGTTCAATAAATACATGACAGTTTTCAAACAGTACATCCACAAAAATAAGGGTAAATTTGAATTACTTAACATACTCCTAACCATATCCATTAGAGTTCTGTTACGTCTTTCTGATACACCATTTTGTTGTGGTGTACCTGGCATTGTATAATGTGCACAAATGCCACGTTTCTGGAGAAGTATTGCAAATGGACTTGGGTGTTGCCGAGTTTCATCATACCTTCCGTAGTACTCACCACCTCTATCAGACCTGATGACTTTAACCTTTCTGTCTAATTGTCTTTCTACTTCATTCAAGTAGATTTCCAAGATATCTACTGCTTGTGACTTTTCATGCAATAGATAGACATAGCCATAACGTGAATAGTCATCAATAAAGGTAATAAAGTACTTTTGCTTTCCGAAAGATTGAACATCAAAAAGTTCACATATATCAGTATGCACAATTTCAAGAAGTTGAGTGCTTCTTGTGGCTCCTTTCTTTGTGTGTTTTATTTGTTTTCCTTTAATACAATTCACACAAATATTCAGGTCCGTAAAATCTAGATCAGGAAGGACTTCATTCTTTACAAGTCTTTCCATTCTTTCTCGAGAAATATGACCCAAATGTTTATGCCACAATAAAGCAGAACTTTCATTCACTAAACCACGTTTAGCGTCAACATTATGATGCAAAGTTAAAACAGTTTCAGAATACAATCCATCCAATTTTAGTTTATATAAACCACCACATAGAATATCAATACCAATGAGATGATTATGATTAAATAAACTGAAACAACCATTACCAAAATTGAAAGGGTATCCAATAACATCAAGTTTAGATAATGAAACTAAATTCCTAGATAAACTAAGTACATAAAGAGTTTCCAACAAATCTAAATGATGTCCAGTGTCAAGGATTAAACGATAAGTCTCAACTGCTTCCACTGGAGCTTTCATTCGATTCCCCATGAAGATGAACTTCTCATTCGGGCTTATGGTTTGGATTATAAGGAATCCCTGCATCGTATTAGAAACATGAGTAGTACATCCAGAATCAATCCACCAAGTATTATGTGGAACTTCAGTTAAATTTGATTCGAAACATACATAAACATTAAGCTTACCTTTCCTTTCGAACCAAGCCTTACGTTTCAGACAATCCTTTTGGATATGTCCAGGCTTTCCACAAAAGTGACAGTTATGGGTTTTTGATTCTTTCTTCTGGATCTTACTAGAAGCCTCATTGATCTTTAATAGCTTCTTATCCTTACCATGTTTCTTCATGAATTTCTTTCCAGCTCCTTGATTACCTCGGTGGCTCAGATAATGGACTGAATGACTTCCCAAATTCTTAAGTCTCGTTTCCTCTTGCACCTACATATTGTGCAGTTCATGCACATTTCATTTATCTTTCATGGTATTATAGCTCATTTGAAATGGGCCATATTCAGTTGGTAACGAGTTAATGATAAACTGTACTAGGAAGTTATCATCCACAACCATTCTCAAGGTCTTAAACCTTGCTGCAATGTTTGTCATTTCAATGACATGTTCATGCATAGTACGTGAACCATCAAACTTCATGGTGGTCAGTGTACTCATTAATGTCCCAGCAAGAGACTTATCAGTTGTTTGAGAGTGCTCTCCCACAAACTTCATAAATTCTTTTGCACTTTCAGTTTTAGGGAGAGTTGTCTTAATACAGTCTGCGACAGTCATTCTCATGAACATTAAGCTCAGTCTGTTAGACCTTTCCCAACTTTTAAAATGGGCTTTCTCTTCATCGCTGCTAGCATCAGTAATAGCAGCGGATTTCTCTTCCATAATGGCAAGGTCAAGATCCATCACACCAAGAAGGAACTGAACTTGCTCACTCCAATCAGAGAAGTTAAGCCCATTAAAAATTGGAACAGACGAGACATGAGAACTTATATTATTGGGAACAATTGCTGCATAATAAAATCAATTAAACATAAGTTTTGAGACATAAAATACATGCTAAATAAATAATCCACTTAAATAACAATTCATGTATATTGATGATCTCCTTTGGGCGATACACCAACACACAACAATTCACACATAATGATGCTAATAAATTAAACAATTATTTGACAATATAACAAGTACCAATTGAGTTTATTTACTATATTTGGATATATAAATAAATCAACAGTACAAGTCAGTTGTCCACAATTATATTCATTATTATAAAGACAAGCGATCAACCTTTGGGCGATCCATAAATGCCTTATAACAACGAATTTCAATATACCCATAATCCAATACATTCAATTAGCATCCATCATTCTATGAGTAATTGAATAAATAATCAGGAATTAAATAACCATACAAGTTTGACCACTTTGGTGATTAACAAAATTTCATAATATTTGATATCATAAAAGCGTATATGATTTCCAAAACAGTGATTTCTCATTAAAACATAACAATGAATGATTAGCTTAAACATAATAATTGTAATTCTAAGATATTCAGAGAACTTAATAACTTACAATTAATAAAACATAAAGAAACAATTCTTAAAACAATAATCGAGAAAAGTTAAATATCATAAAACGATTCTCGAATGTCAAGATTTCCAGAATCAAATTGCAAATTCAACATAGAAAGATCACGCAACATAATTTCATTAATCAATCATTAACCAATAATATTTTTCTTTATTACTATGCCTTCGACTTTCAGATATTGTCTTTGCGTCATCAAAATATTAATTCATTAATCAAACACTTCAATTATTTCATTGGCAGCGGAAAACAATTAAATATTTGAGAAACTTGCAGATTTCATTATGGCGAACAATAGGAAATTCTCAATTAAGCGTACAACATAATTCGCGATTTACCGCAGCTATAATTACAATCAAAACATCAGATTTCGTTAATAGTATACGACAAACCTAAACAATTCTTAATTAATCAATTAGGGCTCATAATTTCATTCAAGGAGAACCAATAATTTCATAACCTCGCTCTGATACCACAAATAAAACTATTCATGTGATTTTCTATAAAATTAATGAAATAGAAAACTTGCAGGATCTTGAAATCAATGATTCTCACAATCAATTGCATACCTTCTCCATCGTAGAATTAAGAATCGAAGAAGACTAGTTTTTCTCTTCCTTGACTTCCATTGCTTTTCCCCCACGTTCGTGATGGCGGTTAGGGTTTGAGAGAAAACTATTATGTCAGAAATTAAAGACTTAGTCCCTATTTATAGGGTTAATATATATCGCACGTAAGATTGATATTCCCATCAAATATTAATTAATATCAAATCTACTCCAGATATCCCATAAATTATTTAAACTTATCTAATAAATAATTTATTTATAAATTAATCCATAATAAATATATCACACACATGGGACATATCTTACAAGAATAAGTCACACTAGGGTCAAATTTGATCCAAAAAACGTGTTTGCTATTATCTTTATAGGCTCAATTGCTTATTGTATGCCATCATGATTTTGGTAGAATTGTGGAGACTTGAAAGTATTTTAAATGTTCATAATTGAATCAATATATAATAAAGTAAAATATATTACATTTAATATTTCTATAAACTTATAAGGTTTTTATATAACTAGATCGGCCTATAGTTTTAGCAAACTTCCAATAAAGCCTAGACAAAATATGTTGCTTTAGGTTTCTTTTTTTGGTTGTTGAAAGCATATGCTTTTTAATTGGTTATACGTGTTATTACTGTCGTGCCCAAAAAACATTGTTTTCCAATATTTTGGGCCGAGTCCATTATATGATGAGCAAGTCCGCCTGATTGAGTTCGACAATCGCTTTGGAGCGATGGAACCCTTCGTACTTCGACGAACAAGGGACCGACGATGTAGTCAGCTCGACGAATATTCTCGTCAACGCATGTTTTTTTCGTTTAGATCTAAATAAATCAATGGTTGATATACAATCAAGCAACAACTAAAACACAATCAAGCAATTGCTTGATTATGTTTTAATTGTTGCTTGATTAATATGATGCTTGATTGTATATCAACTATTGATTTACTAAGATCGAATGGATCGGATTCATTCTTTTTTCTCACAAGAGATTTTTTCTCACCTGATCCGCTCCCTATATATATATATATATATATATATGAGAATAGGCTACAGTTATGGGGGATTGTTGTTTCTGACCCTTCATATTTTCTTAAGCAAGTACCTTCTTTTAGTAACCCACATTTTCATCAAGATTTCCCACCATCAACAATTACAATGTTTCCATTGGGAACACAAGTTATTTAAATTTTAGTATTTCTAATTATTGTGACATGAATAATGTTGGAGTAGTCTCAATATCTAGTTCGAAAAGTAGTTCGCTAGTGGGTCGAGACTGGGTCGATGTAGTTCGACGGAAGTGGGTTGAGCCGTGTAGGTCGAGGAACTCGTGGTGCAGTTCGAAATTGGATAGATATGGAAAATATATTGTGTGTATCTTGTTTCCTTGTTGGACAAGATTTATCCTTATTGGTATTAGATTTGGATAGGAATAAATCTATTAGATAGACTTAGTTTTCGATATATCTTACCATATCTATGTTTCATATTACTTATGTATTTAGGAATATCTCCCTATATATACCCCTGCTCCCCACCAATTGTAATTGTCACATACTTTGTATTTTCTTCACCATAATACTATCATCACTAAGGAGGCTTGAAGAGTGGACGTAGAGCATAGCTCGAACCACTATAAATTATTGTGTTCTTTATTTTCTGTTAGTTATTTGTGTCTGCAATCGCTTCAATTCACAACAAATTGGTGCGGTGAACATGGAGGAGGAAGGATTGTGATGGGTTCAGCCAAGTTCGAGGTGGAGCGCTTCACGGGATCGAATGACTTCAGTTTGTGGAAGTTGAAGATGCAAGCGTTGTTTGTGCAACAAGGCTTGGATGGTGCCTTGAAGGGAGAGGCTGGGTTACCCGACACGATGACGGAGCAACATAAGAAAGATACACTGGCGAAGGCGCACAATGCGTTGATTCTGAGTCTCGGAGATACGGTGTTGAGGAAGGTGTCGAAGGAGAAAACGGCAGCAAAAGTATGGACCAAACTGGAATTCTTATATATGAAGAAGTCCCTGACGAATCGGCTCTATCTTAAACAATCGTTGTATTCGTTTAAGATGCAAGAGGGAAGACCGATTGATCACTAATTTTTTTAATGATTTTTTATAGAATAGTGACAAGTTAAAATTATCGATCCCACAGAGATTGTAAAAGCGAACACCTCATGTACTGAACCATTTGTTTTCGGTTTGTTGTCTAAGTAAATAGAAATTTGAAAGGGTTTTTGAGATTTAAAACTAATTTTGCAAGAAAATTAAATTAAAGCAGGTAATTAAAATTGGGTTTTAAAACACTAGAGAAAATATCAGATTCCAGGGCAAGTTCATGTCAAGGATAGCATGCAAGGGAATTTCATCGATCAATTTAAAATAAAGATTTGGTGAAACATCAAGAAAATATTACAAATTCCAGGGTTTGACAATTCATAAAGTAGATTATCAATTTCCTATATCCTTTCGGTCTCTAGGAAAATCAACAACTCCTTAAAAACATCAGATTTATTCCTATGGATTAAATTCCTCTTTTCAGACATAATTAAAATCCATATTATCAATTCTTAAATCCATTAATCAATTTTCACTTTTCAGTCTCAAATTAATTAATTATGAAAACCTAATCAAATGGCTAATTTAATCATATTAAGAAAAAGCACAAGAATTGATAAACCAATTAAAAATATTGATCGATTTAATAACCTAAACATGCATCCAAGACAATCACAAAAACCCTAGAATCTGAATAAGGGTTTACTGATCACTGTAATTTCTACAGATTAATTATAGAAATAGTGGCAAATAAATTTGTAAACCCAAAGGTTATCGATCCAGGGGAATGAAACAACGAAAAATCCTAAATACTAAATCAGACGTTCTTGAAAATATTGATTAGGAAAATCGAATAAAAGGTTTTGTTGTTTTGAAATCACAATACTTGCTATCGAAAGTTAAACAGGAAAATTAAAAAGCTTTTGAATTCAAATAAGAGAAGCACAGATTCCAGGGATATCTACCTATCAAGTATGACATGTATGAATCAATTGATTAATTCCCAAATTTAATTCCTCTTCGTAGTGAAACATCAGAAAAGTATTACGAACTTCTTTGTTGGACAATTCGTAAAGTAGATTAGTCAAATACCTATCTCCGCTCGGTCTCAAGATAAATTAACTAACTCCCAAGTTCTACAGATTTATTCCTACAATTAATCTCCTTCAGTTACGACAAGAAATTAAATTATATTGTGAAAATCTCTTTCGATTGAAAACTATCACAGTTACGTCTCAAGTAATCAACTAGATAATCCTAATAAGTGGCCAACAAATCAAGATTATGAATAAGCACAGATTTCACAAACTACGAAGGGAAAGGGAAAATAATTCAATTAATCAAACAAGCATACATTGATAGTTCGAAACCCTAGAATCTGAGGAAGAGATTAGTTACATATATTCA
>JAPKLW010001850.1:118929-144235 GCA_026898455.1 Plectranthus barbatus | reverse complement strand
CTGAATAAAAATTTTATTCATCTGCTTTCGTTCTACAAACTCTAATAAATTAACCCACTGTATCTGAATAAAAAGGAGACCAAAAAGAGTCAACTGAGATATTCCATTCGAATTGAGAATTCAAAGTAGACATGAATTATTCGTCACCAAAATGGCAAGATTTAGGAATAAATTCCTGCATTTCGATTATGGGCAATAAATATGCAGATCAAGCTTTTCAAATTGGATAAGACCAATTTGTGTGTGAAAAAAGTCAGCTCTGAACTAGATTTTGAATATCAATTAATAGATTTCAAATCTTATTCAACAAGATATATATACAGAGGATAATTGGACAATTGTAAAGTTGTAGTTTAATGACACCCTTTATCTTAAATGGATAGGAAATATTTTTATTTAAGATTCTTGATCTTTTTCTTAGACGAATGCGTTCAAAACTTATATATCATTAATATAGCAATTGCGCAGGTATTATATTTTATTATAATTAATTTATTATTTTTTTAATGATTAATTATGTATTAATATTTATGTAAAATCATTTTAAATAGTATTATGATCGATTGTATATATGACAACCCAAATAAACAACAACAAAAAATCAACACAAAATTTATGTGGTTTGGCGTGTTGACGATTTACTCCTTGATTTTAGAAGATTTGCTTACTTATCTAGTTTGGAAAGAAATCTAATCTAATTAGAAAGTATAGATGTATCCTAAATTATCTTATTTTCTTTGGTTATCTATCTCAATTTTCTTATAAATAGAGGTATATTAGTTTTCATTGTTTAGACTAGAAATTTCAGTTTTTCATAGAGTTTTGTAACAATTGTTTACAAAAAATAAAACTCTAAAATTGTCTCCATATTTCTTATCTTCTTTCTTCATGTTTTCCATCGATTGTTTATGATTTTTGGGTCAAGAGGGCTAAAAAGTGGTTTCTAGAGCCAATGTTGAATTCCAAAAATAATTTAATGGGAACATGGCTTTGGTAGCAGCAAATGCGGCACGTGCACAGACTTGCACTCACAAATTATTGGTTCTTGACAAGTTTATATTCTTGTAAAACCGATTGTTAGCGAGTTTGGAATATAGATTATGTTCGAGCATATTACAGCACTAGAATGGGTTGAGTTTCAAAATCATTGCAAGAAAAATAAAAAACAATAAGGAGCAAAAAACTTATAGAAGTTTGGACAATACGTCCTACGTCCTCTTTTCAGATCAACATCTAGTAGATGTTAATGTTTACCTGTTCACTAAGACTTGAGATAGGTGGGGGAAGTTTGATTTGTCGGGCCATGTTATTATTGTGGACAATCTTTGTTGGGTCATATTATTTTTATTTATCAATTAGATGTTGGGCCATATATCTCTAATTATTGGAAACATATTGGGTTCATACTAATATTTTCATTTATTTTATAATAACATATTATTATGATATTTAGGAAACTAACAACTATATTTGTTATGATTTTCAAGCAAGTTTAAATCAATGTGTGGATTTATGTGTGATAGTGATCTTATTTATGTTTTTTTTTTTTTTGCGTAGGTATACCTATTATTAACCAATGGACTACATGTGTAACGATTTAACCGACAGACTACATATATCTTGTCCTATCTCTTTAGCTGTGTGGGCTTTACATTATATTTGTCATAAATTATATAGCTCAGATAAATGTGATCACCACTGAGTTAATAATACTCAACCATAAATTATTATTCCTATTTTTCGTATTACAATTTGAGACGATGGACTTGAGGCAAATGATGGCCATTGATTTATAAATAAATGCTTATTTCCCCCCTTTTTGTTATTTTGCAAAGAAAATAATTTATTTCGTGAGTATTTTAAATAAAAACGGTATGTTCATTTTATTCAATTATTGTTTATTATTTTTTTATGAAATTGGAACGTTACAAATAAACTAAATAATTAAATTAATGATTAATTAGTTCAACGAAATACTTCCATATTTAGCAAGCGTTATATATATAAAATTATGTGAAAAAAAAATTATGAGAAAAAAAATAAATTCTCTATTAAATTTAAATAAATTAATATTATATATACAATTAAGCAATAACTAAAATATAAAAAAGAAATAGAGTGTTACAGTGTAGCCGCCTTTGATCCATGGTTAAAGATATTTAAATGACTTCTAGTTTTTAATAAAAAAACACTTAATATTTTGCAAACCTAACACAATTTTTTATTCTATCAATTCAAGTTTTTTGTTTCTTTTTTTTTATATAATTGAAATATAAAGTTGAATGAGTGTCGTAAAAAAGTTCTCAATGATTATGTTAGTATAACTTTTTCATCTAATCACCAGCAGAAACAAATTAGTGGACAGTAAAATAAGCATACATGTAATAATTTATTCAAAAAATGACATAAGCGAGTGGGTAGGTGGCTAAATGTGCATATGTAATAATTTATCGTGGCCGAATCAGAATCTGCTGTAAATACATGTTAAAGATGATTGATTGGTTTTTTCATACAATCGAAAAATCTTAGCTAATAAAGTACTTATATATATAAACAATTTTTTTAATATAATACAGTTTAAATGTTTTTATATTAAATTTTTAAACGTGCACACAACCTTCCAACTTCGTCCCGACTAATTTTGGTTTTTAACCACATTTAAATATGATAAATATATTTTTATTTATTTATTTAAATGGCTATCATGAGATTTGCGATATATATATATAAATTGGACGTTGGGGAGAGGGATCTGCAGCGGGTGCAGGTAGATATGGATTCAGATTCCGGAAGCGGCGATGAGGCGGCGAAGAGGCCGCTTCTGGAGGGGAAGGGGAAGGGGATGAATGAGCTAATCGATGTGGCGGAGGCTAAGGAGCAGGCGGTGTTCGCGCTCCCCATGATTCTCACCAACGCCGCCTACTACTTTATCCCACTCGTCTCCGTCATGTTCGCTGGCCACCTCGGAGAGCTCCAGCTCGCTGCCTCTAACCTCGCCAACTCCTGGGCTGCCGTCACCGGTTTCTCTCTCATGGTAACTACACACCCAATCTCTGTTATCTGCGATTTTAATTCGATTATGGACGTCGGTTTTTTAAGTGACGATACATTCGTTATCCCTAAGCATGCCATGGATTTCTATAAGTATATGAAGATGCATGTCAATTACGCCTGCGAAATTGAAGACAACAAGCTCAGAAGCGTAGGACTGAGCTATGTTTCAGATTCATATTAGATGGGTGATAATAATTGATTGCAAGTATTTTTTGCAATTCGAATTTCTTTAGCTTAAACTGTGACATATTTGTATATGGTAGTAAAAAGTGTTGAAAATTGAAGGATGGTTGTATATTTAACAAAAGCCAAAAATGAGATGTGGATTATACACTCTGTAAATTGGGAGTATAACTTGCACAGGATTTCATCTTTTTTTACCATGTATATGATAACAATATCTAATGCATTAATTTGTAGTTCCTATTTACCATCCAACTAACATGGCCTGTTTCTAGCTGTAGAATTAAATGTCTCATAAGCTCTGCTGTTTCTACCTGTCAAAGTTCTGCTAGTTTCTAAAACTATAGATGAAAGAAAAATAAATAGTAAATGAATAAATAAATAAAACCTTTTGTATTAATGCGCTCATGTACCAGAAGTTTGGCACGACCACAGTATGCTTGACGTGTGAGCAACCACATCTCTTCAATCAATCAAATAATTTTTTTACACCTAAACTCTACAACCATCAAAATCTTATTACAAAAATTAGGTTTCTTGTACCTAAAAAAATATAAAAAATGAAACAGGGGAAGACTGTTTGTGATGTCCTAAGCTTGTGCTTTGATAATGTGGTTGTTTAAACTTTTGGCTGTTGATTTAGGTTGGCTTGAGTGGTGCACTTGAGACCTTATGTGGCCAAGGATTTGGTGCAAAAATGTACAGGATGTTGGGAGTTCATCTCCAGACGTCCTGTATTATATCACTCATCTTCACTGTTGCTATATCTGTCCTCTGGTGGTATTCTGCCATCATCTTGACTTTACTACGTCAAGAACCTCAAATAGCAGACTCAGCTGGTGTCTATCTGAAGCATTTGATTCCTGGGCTATTTGCTTATGGATTCTTGCAAAATATGTTGAGATTTCTTCAGACGCAATCAGTTGTCATGCCACTAGTAGTCTGCTCCATAGTGCCTCTTGTCCTGCATATCGGCATTGCCTATGCTTTGGTTAATTGGTCGACACTTGGGTTTAGGGGAGCTCCATTGGCAGCCTCAATATCATTGTGGATATCAGTTCTCATGTTAGCTTCATACCTGCTTAGTGCAAAGAAATTCGAACGAACATGGGATGGATTTACTTCAGAGTGTTTAAGTCATGTATTTACAAACTTGAAGATTGCTTTGCCTTCAGCAGCAATGGTGTGGTGAGTGATTCCTTATAAGTTGCTAAACATTGTTGCTCGATTTTCGTTATGTTAGTCTAGCGATTTGGTATTGACACTATCATTACTATATCAGTCTGGAATATTGGGCTTTCGAAATTCTAGTTTTATTGGCTGGATTGATGCCAAACCCGGAAATCACAACTTCCCTTATAGCAATGTGGTAAGTATTATATTGCATCAAATTTGTTTGTTTAATCTCATTTTCTGGGTTTACTCATTCTAATGGTCTTGACTCTACTCCTATTCAGTGTTAACACAGAAGCAATTGCCTACATGATTGCATATGGCCTCAGTGCTGCAGCCAGGTAACAACACAATTCTCCTTCCAAATTCCTCTGTTTCTTGCTTCTCACATTTTTTCTAAATTTCGTTGCATATTCTTGCAGCACAAGGGTGTCAAACGAGTTAGGCGCTGGCAATCCTGATCGAGCTAGGCATGCCATGGGTGTCACTCTTAGGCTAACCGTCATACTTGCACTACTTGTAGTTTTAGCACTATCTTTCGGTCATAGTCTCTGGGCCAGCTCCTTCAGCAGTAGCCCCGTTATAATAGATGCATTTGCATCAATGACGCCCTTTCTTGTTGTATCCATATTATGCGACTTTGTTCAAGGAATATTATCAGGTTCGTGTCTTCACAATAATTTATGCTAATGTAATGATATCATGCGCGATCCTACATTAAAAGAGCACGTGGGATTTACATTTTTACGTACAGGGGTAGCTAGGGGATGTGGTTGGCAGCATTTGGTGGTGTTCATCAACTTGGGAACTTTCTACTTCATTGGCATGCTTGTTGCTGCTCTTCTAGGATTCAAGACTACCCTACATGCCAAGGTATACTCTAGATATTCATTCATATGCAGGTCTTGATTCGGCAACGAGTGATCCTGTGGTTCTTACATTCTTTGATACTCCCTCCGTCCCGCTAGAATAGGCCCACTTACCGAATTTGGCGTCCCAATTAAATTGGCCCCTTTCCAAAAATGGCAATTTTTTCACACACAACAATAAAATATTCATTCCACTAACTCATTCTACACTCACAACACTTAATTTCCGTGCCGAAAAGAAAGGGGCCTATTAAAATGGGACGGAGGGAGTACTATCTTTGCTTCACCTCTTATTTACATATATAACATTTTATATATGCACAGGGGTTATGGATTGGGCTGATATGTGGTCTAGCATCACAGACAGTAGGCCTCTCTCTGCTCTCACATTTCACCAAATGGAAAAGAATAGAGCTGTCCCAAGATTCATCTACCAAGGTAGTAGAAGCCCAAGTATGAGAGGCTCACACAAAGTATTATCTCAAATCTTTCGTTACAAAATAGGGTAAAATCTTCTACTTAAATTTTTGGATTGCTGTCTTGTTGCCTGTATTTTAGTAATTGAATCAAAATATTATTCTGTAAAATATATTTTTTTTTGAAACAAAACATTTCGAGAGCTGTCACCGGCTGAAGAAAATGCCAAGACCTCTCCTTCCTTGGAAACATGTGATTTTAGTAGTAGAGACAAAAGTTGAAACAACGTTCAAATAAAAAGGTATTTGGTGAGTGGGTGGAAATGTGGTAATGAAAGATGCAAGTGACGAAGAGAAGGTGATGTGGATGATTTTATTGTTGGTTTGTGGTTCATGGATAAGGAAAGGCTGAGAGGTTTTGGTAGAAAGGGATATCTTATTTTCCCATTTCTTGCAGGGAAACATGATAAATTTATGATATAGTTCATGGCCACCACACTCCTACTACATTATACAATCTTATACTACTTGATTTATAGGGGGGCGGTTATGTAGAAATTATATGCAGTGAATAAACTAGAAATTAACTTCAATTTCAGCTGATATTTTTCTCTCACTTTTATATAATGTTTTCAAAAAAAAAAAACATTAATAACATTACCGAGTTTCATAATAATATTTATTCAAACTATAAATGATATTTTGAATATGTTATTTTGTATTTTGAGTGCGTGAAATATCGTAAAAATATCTTTAAATTGATATATATTACGTGGTGAATAAATTTAAACTGATATTTTAATTTTTCAATCTATATATATATATAAAAAAACACAACCCCTAATTAAAATTTTTTTCCCCCCAAAACCACATACCAAATATAGTCATATAATATACAAGGTAATTACTAAAAAATATAGTAAGTATGTTACAATTTAAAATAATTGTTAGTAATTAGGCCTAGAATTAGGAAAAAATGAGGATACATATTATTGTAAATGCTAATTTATTAGCCCTATAAATTAGGGGGAAAACTCAACCCATTTTTACAAAAATTATACGAAAATTGTGAAAATTATTGCAATTAATACCTAATTATTGCATTATTCAAGAAATAAGTTACAACAAACAATCAAAATGGTAAGAAATTGATTTGTGGAATGAATTTAATGTATTAACATTATTTCATGGCAACAAATCAGAGACCATAAGAATAATACCATAAAAAAATAATTAATAGTTGTTCCATATAAATAGCCCATGAATTGACATTGAGATTCACGGTGCTCTCATGTTTATTCCTTTTTGTTTTTTAATCTTTTCTTATGTAAATGTAAATGTAGATGTAGATGAAACAACTTTCAATTGTTTCCTTGATTTTGTTTGTATTATTAATATTATAATTTTGTCAAAGTTCATTTGGAAATATTTTAGGCTCTATGAAAAGCTCCCACAATGATGGTCTACCAACAACCTTATTCGGGAGATTTTATTGCAGTTGCCGGTGAGAGAACTTCTATTCCAATTGAAGTGTGTTTGTAAGTACCGGTGCTCTCTCATTGAGAATCGTACAATTGTAGCTCTTATGAGGCTGTCGAAGAATGACATGTTATGTGTGTTTAACATCACAAGTACTAAGAGTATCTCTTTGTTGGACACGAGCAATTTTAACATCACAAGTATGAGAGTTTGTCTTTGTATATTTTATTGTTAATTTATTGAATTTTTTTTGGGTTTGTTTTGACTTCTAATTTTCTTTATCTACTTCACAAAATAATTTTCAAGAGATAAATATTATATTTTGAAATGAGTAATTTGAAATGAAGATATGGACAACACAGTATGCAATGAACATAGTAAATCATTTTGTTAAATTGCAAATCATTTGATTATGTACATCCAACGACAAATCAAGCACCACATGTAAAATCCTTATTTACTTTTATATAATTTTGCAAATAAATACTAACGGAATAATAATCTATATAAATATGAAAGCAGAACCCCTAACTAATATTTTGTTCCTGCTCAATAGAACATTCCTAAAATAATTATTAAATATTTCAGGAAATTATCACCTAAATATTATAAGTTGGTCTCTTGAAAGACTGTCTTACTATTTTTTAATTGTGAGACGAACCTTAATATATCATTTCATTAATTTAAATACATTATTTCATTTTTAAAAATTACATTATTTGCAACAAAGAAATACATCATTTGCTATAGAGAAATACGTCATTTCATTAAATTCATCTCACGATAAAAATGGTAAGACATCATTTGTAATAAAGAGACACATTATTTTATTATATTCGAAAAAAATGATCAGACCAGCTTTTGAGATTTATCGGATGATCTTGGCCATAAATATTAGAATTGGAGTAGAGTAATAATGACAAGGAGTTTGATTTAGTAGTGTGTTTATCAAATGTAATATATATATCCGATTGTAATATTAATTTTTCGTATATACTACATAATACATAAACAAATATATTATATATTACATAAAAGCAATATATGTATACATAAAAATTATTATATATTTAAGCATTCGCTCATATTTCATTAAATATACATTATCAATAATTATATCATTATTTAATTAGATGGTAATGTTTCAGGTTAGACACACCTAAAAAGTTTAGACGAATTTTATTCATTAACCCAAGCCAAACACATTTAGGGAGCGTTTGGTTGGTGGGTTTCGGAATCAAGGAATGGGAATGATTCCGAAACCCACCTTTTGGTTGATGGATATGGGAATGAGGGATGGGATTGATTCCCAAATATCCATTCCCCTCTAAGTTGGTGGGTTTCATACTCATTCCCAAATTCAATCCCAAAATGATTATTTTTTTATTTTATAAGATTTTGTAATTATTTTTTATTAATTATCATATACTCCAATATTTTTCAATATAATAATTTATAATATTATTAATATTATATATATATATATATATATTAATAAATTAATATATTTATAATAATATTAAAATAAATGACGCTATTATATTATTATTATGCATTAATTAATAAATAATATTATTGAAAATATATTAATTATCATATATACAATAATTAATAATATTATTAATCTTATTATTTATTTCGAAGATTTTATTTCATATTATTTTATTATTTATTTTTATAATATATTATGATAATAATATTATTAAACAATCTTTTATTTTATCTATATTTTATATTTTATAAAATAGATAATAAATTATTTATTTTTAATATAATAAATCTTTTATTTTATTATTAAATTAATTATTATTTATATAATATTTTAATTATTTTCTAAACCTTTTAACTTAAAAAAATTCATCAGAATTGAAAATGATTCCCAAATCATCTCATAAACCAAACACCAAGAATTGAGAATGATTCCCAAATCTAAACCCATACCCATTCCCTTTACTATCAAACTCATTCCCTTTACTATCAAACCCATACCCATAGTGATTCCCGACAGTTATACCAAACGCCCCCTTAATATATCCTAATTGGGAATTAATAAACCATATTTGGGATGGGTGGACCCATTTGAATATGGATAAAAAATTAGGTAATGAATTTTATATAAGTATATTAGGTAATGTATTTTATATAAGGCAAATGCATACATAAATATATTACATATATTAGGTAATTGGGCATGATAATAGCAAGAGCAAAATTATGATTAAAATTGTAAAATAGTAGTATAAAATCAACTCAATTTATTAAAAAGTAAATCAAATATAATTTTCTTATTTTAAACAATTTGACTGCATATTAAATATATAAATTAATGAATTAAGGCAATAAAGCAAAAACAATTAATATTTATAAAAATGGTTTGCAATTTTATGGATTTTTTTTGGCGATGAAATTTATAAAAAGTAAAACAAAGTTATTTATGTAATTTTAACTACCTGTTAAATACTATATGATCTTAAATAATATATATGTATTTTAAAATTATAATTATGATAAAAAATAATATGAAAAAATTAATTGGTTCAATTGGCCAACCCATCAAGTTTCGGGCTCAGCCTTAACGGGCCTTGAGCTATTCAGTATTGGATTATTCGGGCTATTTATTCAATATTTTGACTCTAACAAAATTTTTGGCTCAGTTTAATAATCAACTTGTGGGCTAAATTAATGTCCCTGGTATAATTGAAATTTCAAGTAATAATTTTAGAATTTAATGGGCTTAATAAATTCTATTTTAAGTTGAGGGGTCTAATTAACTAAAGTAGGTTATACATCAAAATGATCATTATCCCAACATAAAATTATAAACAACTAAGCACATAAGAGTAGTTTCGATCTCAAAAAATATTTAGAGTTGGAGCTCATATTGATTGAGTCTTAAGTTAAAATTATCCATAATTGATTTAAAATTTAAGTTGAAACTTAGGGTTACTTTTCATATTTATAAGAATTTCATCATATATATTTTATATAAATATGTTTGGAGAAGACAACACATCACTTGTCATGCAAGTAATTCTAATAATAGTGTATTTTGGAACGACGATGAAATAGATTACAAATAAAGTATAAAGTGAATAAAAAATATAGAAATCTAAACAAACATTAAATTTTATATAAGATAGAAAGAAAAGGGAAGATAATGTTCAAATGAACATGTAGTGAATGAGAGACATTATAAATAACGATAAATTGCATTGTGTCTGTAAACAAAGGGTGGAGAGGAGAGGAAAAACAACATATATGAATGTAAATAAATGAAGAATAACTAAAAAGTTTAAAGTTAAAGTTCAAATTTATTGAAGATTTTAAACCTTAAAGCTCAGTTATGTCATGTTACTTTTAAAAAAAAATCAGCGTACACTATTTACATGGGAAGAGACTGCTGCGACTCAAAATCTTGATAGATTGATTGTAGACAAAATAATTAAATAGCGCTATGAGATATATTGAGTTTTAATTATTCAATATGGAACTCAAAAATAAAATGTATTGCATGCATATGCACTGTAATATTTATCTCTAACATATTTTATTTTAACAACTAGAATAATATTTATGAGAGTCAATAAAAAAAGTGTACATGAAATAAAACATCTAAATTTGTACGAATGAAAGAGATTGAGTGGTGGATGAATTACAGAGACTATAAGTAGTAATAGAGTGTAAAAAGATATAAAATGAAACAAATTTGTAATTTGAATCATAATATTGAATTTACTAATAAATTAAAATTTTTAGCTAAATTAAATTGAATTAAATATTTTACTATTCACATAATAAATAGAATTAGTATACTTTAATAATAAATTTTAAGAAAATACACCTACACTGCGCATCGCGCAGGTTGCAATCTAGTATAAATATAACAGTGGGAGAGAGAGGGATGAAATGCATTAATAATTAAGACATCTTTAAGTTATGAATGGCTCACATTTGTTTCTAGTTTATTTATGGGGAATAGTTTTTATCTAACTCATTCCCTACATATTATTATCTGATTTTTTTATAATAGCATTTTATACATTTTACCTAATTTATGTACATTACCACTAAATTATAAGAGCATATTTTCATTCAGTTTATAATAAATGTGCCGCAGTCTATACTATAGTGAATGTGAAATATTCATATTTTCAATTAATTATTTTTTAATGGAACTCACCACGTTTTATAAATGAATTTAATGTAGTATATTTTAATGAAATTTGTACATATTATCACTGAAGTATTTTATAGTAATGCATATTATCATTCCGAAATCCAACCAAATAAATTGATTGTTTTGCAATATTTATGTTGGCAACTTCAAAATAAAAATAGTTCTAACTTGTAATTAGGGGTGGAAATAGGCCGGGCCTATGTAGGCTTTGCTTCGATAAGCTTGGGCCTACGAAAAATTCACTAAGTCTGGGTCTGGCCTATTTACTATCATATGCTTTTATAAAGGTCTTAGCCTGGTCTTTTTAGTGAAATAGGCCGGACTTCTAGCCTACTTGAGGCCTATTTAAGCTTATTTAATAATTTTTTTAAAAAAATATTTTTAAATTAGAAATACATTATTTGTTTTATAAATTAAATATATATGTATATATATATATATAACATAACTTAATAAACATAAGAGGAACTATGAAATTTATTTTAAACTTGAAATGAGTTCTTGAATCTAATTCAGATTTTAGAATATAAACTATTAGTACAAATATTCAAGTTCTATTAAATTATGAATTTAATTTTTATATACAATAATAAATATATCTAATAATTATATAATATATTATTTAAGTAGGCCGGCTGTTAGACTTGAAAGGCCGGATTTGAAGCCCGAGCCTAAGCCTGTTTAATTATATAGGCCATTAAAGAAGCCCGAGCCTGAATTTTTAATGAGATAAGCCGAGCCTATATTGACTTTACGTAGGCTGGGCCATAGGCCCCTGTCGGGTAGCCTGGCCTATTTCCACCTCTACTTGTAATATATTGGGGGTGATATTTTGTTTAATTCATTGAACTAAGTGCATTTTTTTTAGAAATTCATGCCGCATCAATTCTATACAACACGAATATCGTGCACGGGTTTTATTTAAGGATTTTGCTAAATGGCGAGATTTTGGTCAACCAGAATCTGCTTTTATGTATTAATTAATTTTTTTAATTTTAATTATAGAATAAACTTACTATTATATCCTTACTTATAGAATAGAGAGAGTAATTAAGAAGATGAAAGTGGGTGAGATAAATTTGTTGGGCTCAAAAAATTCATACAAAAGAGAGAAATAGTTTAAACTAGAAGAGATTTCATTTGAATGGCACATAATTGACCGAAGTCATTAAGAATCAATCAATTACATTTATTATACTTAATTGATAATAAATATTTGCATCAAAAAAAATATTAAGATAAATAAACGTTCATAAATTGGAAAAACAAAAAAGTTTCAATACACTGAAGAGCTAAAAAATTACAATTGTAATTACTAAAGAAAATGAATAAATTCTGGTGCTAGTGCTATTTTAAGAGTTTTTATTCTTCATCATAGTTAAAAAATACTAGTTTGCTATCTGCGTGATGCGCAGAATATATATAAATATATTTTTTTATTAATAATTTATTATATATTATATTAGTTTTTTACATTGCATTTATATATAGTAGTAAAATATTAAAATTTAAATTTTATATTTGTTAATAAGATAAGTTTTATGCTTTAAATCAATCAATTAATTACAACTGGTTTACAATTGTCTTCTCTTATCCATTTCTATACGCACTTTACCATATTGGTGGATCTACTTAAAGGTATGGGTGGGATTCTGTCTCCTAAGAAACAAAAATATTTTTATTTGTTATAAATATGTTTTTAACACCAATTGTTGAGAAAAGGTATTGAAAATTAAGAAGAGCATGTGAGGGCATTGAGAGGAGCCGAATACTCTATTTATTTAATGTTGGATTATTGGATTTATACATAGTATTGAAATTATTAGTATATGAGTTTTTTATAAATTTTATTATTATTATGAGCTGATATTTATTTAATTATGAGGATTTTTTTTTTACGTACAAATTCAATGAAACCCTTCAACAAATTTAAAGAGTTTGCCACTACATCACCGCCGCTTTCATGTCTTCTATATATCAAACCACTTGCAC
Organism: Plectranthus barbatus; assembly: GCA_026898455.1. NCBI lineage: Eukaryota > Viridiplantae > Streptophyta > Magnoliopsida > Lamiales > Lamiaceae > Plectranthus > Plectranthus barbatus. The sequence goes on along the minus strand of JAPKLW010001850.1, from coordinate 130,892 downwards.
TATAAGTAATGGAACTAAAAAGTGTGTAATAATGTTGGAATAGTGTTGTATTGTCCATATATACTATTAAGGGATTAGTTAACTGAAATGGAGTTTAAAAGCCGAGTAAAATTAACAGCCTCAACAATTTCTACATTTTGTGTTGATCAATGTGTATTATGAGCCAACCATCACAGAGAGTGTTGATTTATTCCTCATCCGTCATAGTTTTGTATCGACCGTCCTAGCTCCTTGTCACATGCTCCCAACTATATGAACCGTCATGAAAAGCGGATTGATTGTCATGAGCTCGAACTTCTTGCCTAAATCTTCCGTTAATTTTTTCACTCATTTCTTTTTACAAAAGTCTAAAAAAATTTACTCCCAAAAGAATAGCATACACCAAAGCACAAACATGCATTTAAAATCTATAATACTATGATATGTGAGTAAAATATGAATTCATCAATTAAGTACACATCTTAGAATTTTAGTACACAAAAAACATTAAGATTTATATATTACTCTATTTAAATTTATTGTATACAAATATTAAAATATGCATTGCAATAATTTTAAAGATTGACTTGAATGCTTATATAAACTATATAATATAATTTTTTATACCAATACTAAAATATGCATTCAAATGGTGAAGGATCGCGCGTGATGATACATAGTTCCACGACCATTTCACTTTGATGGATTGCATTCCGATTCTCATTTAAAATTTGAATACTAATTAACAAAAATATTTGTTTATTCTCGTGCATAATAAAAATAAATATATATTTAGAAATTTATATGATCCAATAAATTTAAAATAATTAAAAAACATACATCATATAATAATATAAAAATAAAAATAAAAATACATATAATGTATAAACTAATCATTTTAAAAGTGGAAGTACTCCATTGAATTAATTTTAAAATTGAGATAACTAATTAATGTTATCTCTTCTATGCATTGTCTACAATCTCTTCTTATATTTCTTTATACACAACTTATTATGGCTTGACCACGTCTTTAGCCTTTAATATGTCAACATTTTATCATAATTAAAATCACACAAGCGCATGTACATGTAATTTTGGGGTTATACTTGTACCTCCAATTTTTTATACTATATATGTATTTTTATTAGTATTTATATATTATTTTAATTTATGTTTACATAATATATCTCAATTTTAATTTTATTTATATATTATACCTTCAATTCTAAAATTCTAAATATATCACTGCATACGCTACATCATAAAAGTTTCATATAAAATACACATACTATGTCCTAAAACTAAATAAGTTTATTTAATTTTTAATATAAACAAAAAATAGTGCAAAGGTGATGACATTAATTATAAAATATTAACAAAATAAAATTGATTTAAAAATATTAATTTTTACACCCTATGAATATATGTTAACTATATATATTTATTTGTTTACTTTATTCCCTTTTCTTTTTAAATTTTTTTCTTATTCATGTCTCGACCTTAGCACTTTTCTTTCCTCACTTATATATTTCTTAAAAGACATCTTTTAATAATAATATCATATTCTTGGAAAGATTTGTGAGTTTTGTTTAAAAAACTATATTATTAGGTTGTCACATTTTTTTTTTTACATATTTCACAAAACTATGCTTAAGCAGAAAATAAATAAACTTTGTAGATTTAATACTAATACTACTAATTAATTAAGATTGAACAAATTCATAACAACAAATTAGAAAAATGAAAAGAAAATTAATAAAATGAGTTGGTATCATTTATGAAGCAAAATACTTTGATATAAGAAAAAAGAATATAAAAGGCTTTATATAAGAAAAAAAAGCTACTTGTAAGAAGAAAAATGTTAGTAAATCATTAAAATAATAAAAAGAAACATGTTTTTTTTTCTAGAGTACTAAAACAGTTTAGATTTTATTTTTATGAGAAATGCTATAACTAACCACCAAATTATTTTTTAATAATAATATTATGATAAAGAAAATGCAACTAAAAATTGTTGTTTGAAAAAGAACTACATCAAACACATACAACTAAAATAATCTTGAAGTATGATTGAGCCAAATCATAATAGTAACATTTATTTTATGTGTGCATAAACTTGATAATGATCACAATACAAATAAATAGGAATTTAAGTGGATCAATGATACAATTTCAGGATTAAGTGTAAAACATGAAATTAATTAAATAAAACACAACAACTTAATATTTAAGAACCAAAAAGCAAAAAGATTTGCATACAATCAACTGGTTTAAAGAAAAATAACATTAAAATAATACATTCATACAGTGAAACAAAATATAAAATTCAAAAATATTACATTGAGCTAAAAATATTACATTGAACTAAAATAATAAATAATAAACCCAAAATCTCTAATTATTGAAATAATTGTTGGAGACTAAAATATTCTTTGAGAAAGGAGCAGGCCGGCCTCCTGTTATCTTTCATTCGGTGGGGGCAACCTTGATCTTTCTTTGTCTCGAACCCTCTACTTCATGATCTTCTTGCTTATACTTCTCTAATTCACCCAACTCTCAAATAATCTAGCAATTGCACTATTGTTGATGAAATATAATGGATATTTATAGGTGGGAGGAAGGAGATGAATAAGGAATATTTAAATCCATCCATCAATGCATTTAATTTAAATTGTAATATAATTTACTAAAAAATATAAAATAATACCACCATAATCAAATCTATAACAAATAAAATTAATTAGTTATCAAAAATAGTAAAAAATATTTAATTGTTATTATTATATACGTTACATTTAACCTTTGATTACTCAATTTTAATTATTATTTCATTGATAATGGATTATTTTAATTAATTGCATGTATCATCACATATATTTAAATTATTGTAGGTGCCTATTAATAAAAATTATTTGAGTATAACATATGGAGTTTATTTCTAAAATTGCATATTCATATATGAAGATGAATCATTTTCATAATTTATGCATAAATAATATTATTTTGTTTTTAATTATCTAATATATTATAGGATTATTTTTAGTCAGTTTTTTTCATGAAAGGGGGAATTTAACTTAAATTGTTGCCATGTTTGATTTATTTGATAAAAAAATCCTAAAACAAATATATTGCATAAATATTATTAATTCATTATCTAAATTACCTAGACATGTTTTCATTACAATTTTTGGATTATAGATTTGTCATAATAATTTCAAGTAAATATAAATGAATATATATATATTTATTTATAATTAGTAATAGTTAATTTTTATTTATATTAGTAATAATTTTTTTATACAAATCCAACAAAAGAATTTGTAATGCTTAATTATAAATTATATTAATTACAAACTTACCATATATATTATTAGTTAACTTATATATTACATAATTATATTTGGTAAGTGATTTTGGGGGAAATTTTTTTTGGCTTGGGGTTGTGCTTTTATATATATATAGATTAGTTAACTTATATATTACATAATTATATTTGGTAAGTGATTTTGGGGGGAAATTTTTTTTTGGCTTGGGGTTGTGCTTTTATATATATATAGATTAGTGGTCTAAATATGATAGAAATATACTTAAAATGTGGGTTGTATTAATCTAAATAATCTTGAAAATTTAAATTTAAAATGTACCTAAAATTTTGATTTCCACGTTTCAATTATAATTATTTAAGTATAATTATATATAAATGAATTAATATAATTATATTATTATAGTTATTAACCAACAAATCAATAAATAATATATGGATATCATATTATGTTTAATTTTATATATAATTATAAAAAATAGATTTGAATTCAAGAATATATAATAATTTAATTATAACATAAGGAAAGAAAAAATAAGAATAGTTAACGTAATTTCAATTCAAGGATAGAGATGAACGTGATCTCGATTATCACAATTAATTGTCTTGTAACGCCCCCAACTGACATTTCCGAATTTGGGGCCACGTTACATTGATGTTCAGGTTTTGCCAAATATTTTTCAGTTTAAAATAAGCGGAAGACTTAAGAAATAGGAGGATAATTAAATATATCAAAAGTTGTACTTCGAGTATGCATTTAAAGAAATAGTATCCAGATATTTTAACATTCAAAATAAGGGATGGATAAATCAGAGTGTGTAGCAGCGTGTGTGTAACGTGGAGGAGATATGCATGTGAAGATGCATATCTCAGGATCTACGGGTTTACAATTTCTCCACTCCTCAGTTTACACCCCTGCTCGCCCATCCTTGCCGCTCAACCTGCGTATTTTAGAAATAATACGAGGGGCTGAGTACTAATGTACCCAATGAAAAACATGCCCGAAAATATACATTATATATGAGAAGTGCTATGCAACTCACACAGATAGTCACGGGGTTTTGCTGAAAAGAACCGTGCTATCTAAAACATTTTATTTTGCACGCGTGCTATTCATATGTTATTATATATGTTTCGGTGTTGTAACTAGAAGTTGGCCGGCTTCTAAGTTAGATGATCAATCAGGAATGCATAACACACTCAACCTACTGTCATCTAAGTGCACTAGCCTCAGCAATCCATTTTGAGACCCGATCATTTTAAATATCACTGGATCCGAAAACACGAGGGGGCTTTTCACCTCACTCAAATAAGCATGTGGGGACAATTCACCCATTTCATAATAACGTGGGGGCTTTTACCCCACTTCACTAAATGAGTTCTAGCACAATTATGAAGTTCTGGTTCCAAACTCATTAGTAATACTCTCTGCCGATGGGAATCGACAGAGGACAGATATAATAGCACAAAACATGCATAGCTTCTCAATTTAAAACAAAACAGTTTTCACACGTTTTCGAAAAGTAACACACATTTGCTTTTGTACTGAAATAGTTTCCCACCTGGTGTTTGGCTTATAGTCTAGATGTTTTCCTGCTAGTTTGAGCTTATCCTCTCTGCTTTCAATCTCCTACAAGTAATCAGGGATATCCAAATTAGGTCACATGTTCTAGGACACCACGACTCAACAGATGATCATCTCAAACATCCTTTTACAAATCCGAATCATAGACCAATTCACGTGAATACGCATGCTTTAATTCATAACATGCTTCTAATAACACAGCATAAACTCAGAGATCGAAGTAACTCGAAAAGAAATGGAAACGGAACGAGAAAACATGAATTATATACTCTGGATGGCTGTGTCGATCGACATAGTTCAAGTCGACACACACAACACAACTCTATCGACATTCTTTGTCGACCATCTCTGTCGATCGACACCCATGGTGTCGATCGACAGAACTGCGTCAATCCTCTCCTCCTGTCGGGCATCCCTGTCGATCAAAACACATCTTGTCGATCGACAGGATGTTCGATCGACTGCATTTCGACAAAGGCCTCCGTGTCGATCGACAACATTCTTGTCGACCGACACGAGTCGTCTTCTCCGACTCTCCTCGCGGCTGGACCTGCAACTCCGATGAGAACACCTCCCCATACCTCTGATCATACATGCAATTACATTTTTTGACTCCCCAGACCACAAGGAACAAGAATATGACGTTGAAACACCAAAAATAAGCAAGAAACGGGGACAAACAAGAGCTCACCGGAGTTCCTCTCTCTCACGGCAGCAGCGACGGTTTCGGCGACCAAATTCGATTCTCAGACCTTCCGAACGTTCTCTACACGATGGGGAACACGATTGTAACATCAAAACACGGATTTACCATCGGTTAAGCAAGATTTAAATTCAAGTACCCAAAATTCCAAAATAACCCACCTCACCTTCTCTCTACGATTTCTCCGTCCACGCTTCACTTCACGGCGGCCACTCTAGCTAGGAACGAAGCTCCGAGGAAGGGCTACACAATGGCGGTGGTCTCACGGTCTGCGGTGGCCGGATTCGGCCGGAAACTCGCCGGGAAATGGGGCTGACCGGGGGGGGTGGTCTGGGAATGGGAGCAGCTCTCACTCTTTCTCTCTCTTCATTTATAAGGTAAGAATGCAAGTGTTGATAATAATCATATATTATAAGATGATATTATAATATTCCACCTATATATATATATAATGATGTACCTATAAAATACATACCAATATAAATTCCAAACAATATATAACTGAATTAATCTACCATCAAAATTCTCCAAAATTCATATTATTCCTCCACTCCATAATTCAATAATTTTCATCTCATTTTAAATCCAATAAACTTGATAATTCCTTCCAAACTTCATAAATAAATCTAAGTTCAATTAATAATATCCTATTACTAAATCACGGTAAGGTAAGCTCAAACATTCTCAATATGAAATAAATACCCAAATTTAAGGGGCATTTCTCTTTATTAAATCGAATAAGCACTACAAAGCTTAATTACACTTGGGGTATTACATGTCTATAATATAAAGATAATATATAATACTAATTCATAATATTGAAATGTCACAATGTTGGTCCCGGTTTTTCAGAAATATTGTAAGTTGCAGAGCGGAAATAATTATTTTAGTAAACTTGCATTTATCCAAACTGATGGTGATGTGTCAGTTTGATTTGTCAATCTTTGTTCGGGTACTTAAGTTCAAGTATGCTTTATGTCAGTTTCAGTTTATACCTCAATACTTGAGTGATGAGTTTCAAATATGAGTAAGTTGATAAACAAAAAGCAATAAATAAGACAATGACTATAGTGGTTCGGACTCTAAAGATCATACGTCTACTCTTCAGACTTGAAGTCTGGAAATCTACTAAGATTAGGACTTCATATGTGCTCCTACGATCTATCGCTTGTTGATGGATGCCTTGCCCACCAGTGGCAGATCTAGGAAATTAGAATTGGGGGTACAAATATATAAATAAAATTAAAAAATTTAAACAACTTATATATATATATATAAAACTAGATTTATGCCCGCGCGATACGTGAATTGAATATATATATCTTATTTTACAATATCAAAATAAAATTAACAAAATTATATGATTTTGTATTTTTAATAATTATTTTTAAATAAATTTTCATTTTTATTCATTAATATTATATATTAATATATTACAATATAAATTATTTTATATACGGCATAGTTGTATATAAATTTAAAAAATAAAAATAAGTAGATTAAACATAGCCTACAAAAATAGGGTTTTTTCCACAAAATTATCACATTAAAATAATACTTATATTATTTAACAAGTAATAAACATTACAAATTTTTGAGATATAATATTTTAAACAAAACATGAAAAATATAATTTGTTATATTTTATTATTGTTTATTATATATGTATAATATAATAGAAGAAATAGTAAATAAAATAAATTTTAAAAATAAAATTGATATTTTCAGATGAAAAGTGACAAAATTAATGTAATTATATGGAATGCTTTGTTTTGGTATATTAATGAATTTGAATGATATAATTATAAAATAAAATAAATTAAGAATACATTATATGAAGATATATATAAATAATGCAGAAATATCTAAAAATCATAATAAAATACATATATAGTAAAAAAAAAAATTGGGGGTACAACTGTACCCCATTATAAAACATAGATCCGCCTCTGTTGCCCACCGATACTTTCGCTGCATATAAAAACATTCTGATCTCAGGACCAACACGAGGTATCAAGACTAAAGTCTTGGGCTTGCAGACTTTAAAGAATCTACAATCCTTAAAATCTATCATCAAAATATTCTTCTTGTGCTGGGATTGAGACTTAGAATTCCATACTGAATGTGTCATACTTGCAAGTCCATGTTGATGACGTCATCAATCAGCTCTAGCTTATAACTTAATAAAGAGTCTATACAAGACTTTACACTTTAAGATCGCAATGAAACTAATCTAGAGACATACTTGGTTATATCTAAACATCAACTTTGAACCACCAAAACCAAATAAAGATAAGAAAATCTCTAAAAAATTTCCTAACACACAATTACTATCTCACTATAAAATACATTAATATTATTTATAATATTGAGATGCGACATGTATAATAACACTGTTGTATAAAAATAAGTGAATAATTTTTAATATTTAGATGGGATAAACAATTGCATAATATACAATAAGCATTATCAATCTATAACTTGAAAGATTGTGTAACTATCTATTCATGATTCCAAAAAATTATTTCTCAATTCAAGATATAAAAAATCTAAAAAAATTCTCAATTCAGGACATCAATATCAGGTACTGAATTGAGAATTCTTCTTTCAAGTCATGAATTGATAATTAAAGTATATTTTGAATCGCGGATTGATAATACTCCTAATTTATAATATTTAGATAATGTATATTATATCTCAATTAATATTAAAAGTTGAAAAATATTTGTCTTTATACCATGTTATTTTATTTGAAATAAAATGAATATTTATTTTTATATAGATATTTGTCACACTATTTAGATATTAGACTAAATCATATAATGCAATTAAGTGACAATTCTTTCAAAGATAAATAGTCGAGATGTGTGAGCTTAAAATAATATAATAGCATATTATATTAAATTTTTGACACTTTAATTAGAATTATAATATATAATGAGATAACAATTCATAAAATTAAGATGAGATATATAATATGATCAAACTCTAATATGATATGATATTTTATCATGTTTTTTAAAAAAGTTACTCACCCATTGATCTTCACAAGTATTCACATAATTATTACCCATTCATCATCCTAAAAGATTGTCAAGTTGTCTTATTTTATAAATTTTAGTGTTTTCTTTTTGGTTATTGACGTTTCATATTACCACCACAAAAAAAAAAAATTACTGGTTTTCTTATAAGTTTTTTAGAAACATTAATAATTATCAAGTCACATGTTTGAAGCTCCTGTACTAATTTATGCGTTTCTTATTAAATAAACATTGCATACATATATTTTATATAAAACTCTAAGTATTTGATTTCGTGCATTAGATTATGATTTAAAATGAATGTGCTGTAGGAAAATATTTCGTATTTTTAAGATATACATTATTGAACTATGAAATATTTTACTTTTACCAAATAATTTATATTTTTTAATATAGAGTATGACATATAATATTTTGTTAAAATTAAAATGATTGTTTAACAATTTTTTTGGTGATGGATTGATTATTGCATTGGAAATATAATTTGCAATTAGTGCAAAGAGAGTTTTCAAATTTTAAAAAAATAAAGAGAAAAGGACATTTATGTAAAATAATACAAAGCACTAAATATTGATAATAAAATAATAATTAAACATAAACAAAAATTACATTTATAATAATATTTATTCAAACTATAAATGATATTTTGAATATGTTATTTTGTATTTTGAGCGCGTGAAACATCATAAAAATATCTTTAAATTGATATATATTACGTGGTGAACAAATTTAAATTGAATAATTTACTGATATTTTAATTTTTCAATATAAGTATAATAGTGGGAGAGAGAGGGATGAAATGCATTAATAATTAAGACATCTTTAAGTTAGGAATGGCTCACATTTGTTTCTAGTTTATTTATGGGGAATAGTTTTTATCTAACTCATTCCCTACATATTATTATCTGATTTTTTTATAATAGCATTTTGTACATTTTACCTAATTTATGTACATTACCACTAAATTATAAGAGCATATTTTCATTCAGTTTATAATAAATGTGCCGCAGTCTATACTATAGTGAATGTGAAATATTCATATTTTCATATTTTCAATTAATTATTTTTTAATGGAACTCACCACGTTTTATAAATGAATTTAATGTAGTATATTTTAATGAAATTTGTACATATTATCACTGAAGTATTTTATAGTAATGCATATTATCATTCCGAAATCCAACCAAAAAAAATTGATTGTTTTGCAATATTTATGTTGGCAACTTCAAAATAAAAATAGTTGTAACTTGTAATTTATTGGGGGTGATATTTTGTTTAATTCATTGAAATGTTTTTTTAGAAACTCATGCCGCATCAATTCTATACAACACGAATATCGTGCACGGGTTTTATTTAATCACGGTCGACGATGGGAGTGCAAAATTAGTACTCCCTCAGTCCCAAGTAAATTGTCCACATTTCCTTTTTCGTCTGTCCCACAATATTAGTCAACTTTCCTAAAATAGCAAATTCTCTACACTCATCAATAAAATATTCATCCCACTAACTCCCACTACCACTCACATGCATTGGTTATCGTGCCCGGTCAAATGTGAACAATTTAACCGGGATGGAGGGAGTATATCAATAATAATAATATTATATTTAATATAGTGGTGAATTCAAAAAATTCTCTGTTAGATTTTATGGCATAAAAAATTTTAAAATTGAATAAAAAATATAGTGGTGAATTCAAAAAATTCTCTTTTTTCTTTATTTTTTAGTTTATTTTTCTTGTTCACATAGGAAGTAGGATAAAGATACTACTAAAACGAAAATATGTTAATTATGGTTATTTTATATGTTAAGCTTTTAAATAATTTTGAGATGAGCTGCAAACTTTTTGACTCATGAGATAAGCGTCTGCAATAATATGATAGTTTACTAAGTTTCGCTAATAATTATTTTAAACTCATATTTACTTATTAAAATAGTCAGCTTAAATTAATAAATGAGTGTAATCGAACTTTTCAGTCAACGTCAACGAACATGTTTAAAGAGGCGAAGCATCAGTCACCCAATAATTACAATATTTATAATTTCTATAATAATAATTTATTATTATTATTATTAGAAGGAACCGGCAGCGGGGAGTCCAAATTCATTACGTTACGATTGTTAACAATAAAAGACTAAAAGTGATGGAAAAGGTGACTTTTTTTTATTTTAAATCAGTCCCATCGCATCAAAAAAGAAAATGCACATATTCACGTGTTTTTTGGTTTTTGTTTATTTTTTGTGGTTGAATTTTTATTTTTTTTTTATTTATAAATTTTATTCAAAATATATTTCCACATAAAGTTTATTTTATATAAATTAATATATTTACACTAACTTAAAAACTCCCCATTTCTTCAAGTTCATTAAATGAGCTTTTCTCTAAATAGTAAAAGAAGGGATCCACCTCTTCTTTATTTTTATTTTTTCCCTTGAGACAAAAGGATTACCTTAAAGATTACCCTATTCATAAATCCCAACAACTTAAATTTTATTAATATGTTAATTTCTCTCACCTCCACAAATACAAGTCACTTTATTTTTTATTAATTAAAATTCAGTTTACCCTTTATTTAATATTTTGGTGTGTCAAAACTAACTTTAAATTTCTACTTACATATAATCCTTGTATAGTAAATCAAGTTGTAATATAAACTAAATTGGAAGTTGAAGATGGAGCAGACAGAAACTTTGTTTCTGAGAAGGAAATTGTTATAAGCCAAAGCTCGAGATGCTGAAATCAAGTTTCAAATCTTAAAGTGAAGATACTGAGAAACTTGAAATACTAAAGTCAAGTTTCGGAACTTGAAATTTGAAGTGTCCATAAAGTCAGTTTCTGGAAACTAACTTTTCATTAAAGGGTTTCGAAAAACTTAAAATTTGAAATTGGAGAATTTCAATTTTTAGTTTCACAACTTAAAGATCACGTGAAAAGCGAGAAGACAAAAGGAATCCGGGTGGAGCTTAAAGTAAATATCCAAGATTCCTAAGTTTGTCGAAAACTCTATCATGAATCTCAGTTTTCAGTTCCTCAGACTGAATTTTTCTCTGACAAAGAGCAGGTGAATAGTACACTGCAAAAAGCAAGTCAAAGCAGAGCAGACTGCTACAAACAAAACAATGGAGATGATTGGACGACAAAATATTTGTCTCTAACGGTTGAATTCTTGTCTCTAACGAACAAAATTCAAATTATCGACACAACTGCCTATAAATAGCAACAGGCACTTCAGAGGAGAAGTTACGAAACGTGAATCTTCCGAAAGAACAAGTCGTTACTCTGCCAAACTGATAAACACTCATTCTGTGCATGTTATTGATATATTTTTGCTTAGA
>JAPKLW010001850.1:14435-93824 GCA_026898455.1 Plectranthus barbatus | reverse complement strand
CAATGTAACGTGGCCCCAAATTGGGAAGGTCAGTTGGGGGCGTTACACTAACCCTAACCCGTCGGTTTTCGGGCTAGCCCGTCGGGCCAATAAATTTATTAATTAATTTTTTATTTTTAATACATTTTCACTCTTTTAATATTTTAAATAATAAAAAATAAACAAAATATTACTTTTCTCTTATAAAAAATACAAATCACATCACAAACTCTTATATAATGATTAATTAACTATAAAAAATATATTATTTTTTATTTTAGCAATATTTAAATATATTTTAAATTCATAAGTAAATAAACTTAACTATGTATTGAATACTATTTGAACTAAATACAATTATATAACTTAAAATTTAATTAATATATATGATCTTAAATATCAAAAGTAGATTTCAGTACTATAATTATGATAGATATATTAATAAAAAAAGTAACCGGGTTAACCGAGTCAACCCATCGGGTTTTGGGCTTCGGGTTATTCGGTCTAAGGCTATTCGGGCTAAAATATTTTGACCCTAACCCGTATTTTAGCTCGGGTTAATCGGGTCAATCCGCGGATTTCGGGCTAAATTGACATCCCTACTAATATTTGATTTGATGTTAAAATTTTTATGAATCATAAATTAAATAATGTGTAAAATTTCCATTTCTTTGGTATATATGTGGCATATATTGTATTAAAATTTAACACCGTTAGCGACGTAGGGTATTTTTAATTGACAGAAGCAAACATTAGGGTATAATTCAATGATATGAGAAATTTTAGGATATATTTCATAGTAAAGAGTATTTTTAGTGAGCAAAATGAAACTTTAGAGTATAATTCAAGGAATAACAAACATTAGGGTATTTTTCATAGTTGACCAATACTATAGGATATTTTTTATAGTTTTCCCAATAATTTATCTTTTGAGTTAGTAATTTAAGCTGAAAATTAAACTCTAATAGTCCATTTTCTAGATTTAAGTTATAGAGAAATCTATAAAAATCTCTAAAATATATGATAAATATAGATTTATGAAGAATAGTTTATAAAATCAATTTGAATCATTATATTAGGATAGGGATGATCAAGTCTTAGCCGGTACTATTATAAATAGGGGTCCACTTGTATCAACCAAAAAAATAAAAATATTATCCAGATAAATAAACCTCTAAAATTCTATAACTTCTCCACATAAAATCTTATTCTTCTCAATAATTTAAATTTAAAAAATTGTATATAATATCATTATGATTTAATTCTAATTATATTAATTGAATCCTAGAATATCTAAATAATAATTTTATAATATAATTTTATCAATAATAATGATAAAATAAATTGAATATATTTTTAAATAATTACTAAAAATGCATACAAATATATATAATATCGTTAATTATATTAAGTTATCAGAAAATGAAATACTATTTAATATGCATTAAATCTGGTAAAATTAGTGTACAAATAAGGTAAAACATCGTTTAAAGCATAATACAAAATAATAGTTTAGCTTTCCTATATTTAAATACATTATTTTAAACTTGTTGAATTATGTCCAAGGATATATTGTTGTTCAAAATTTCTTTCACTTTTGTTACTCATAGAAAAATTGATTATCCAATTTTCTTAAATTTAATTATAAAAATCATAAATTTAACAAACTATGGAACATTTTACAGAAACCTATTTTGACTAGTCTCTATTATAAAATGTATTTTAATTTTAACACTAAATCAATCATACTAGCAAATATTTGAGATATTTTATTGAAATAATAATAATTATAAGTTGAATTCAAAACAGCATATGAGAAAAATGAGGAGAGGATAGCTATCCAAGTCGTGTTATTTATTAATTACTTTGACTATCACATGTAAGTAAGGTGAAGCACTATTTAAACACTAATACATAGTAGTATGGTGTATGCTATATTATATTGTGATTGCAGAACTGACCCTTTTCATTTTAGGCCTTAATTTTCTTAATTATACTACAATTTCTTTTACCATGATTAGATTAATGTTCACATTTTAATAATAGATGAAAATATTAATCTTGAAAACTCTTTCATATCTAATGTATTCATTAATTAATGGGATGAGTCTACATTTAAAAGAAAGTTAATCTTTAACTTTTTATACGGTCACATCAAATATAATCCCAATTTTCAAATAAATTAAATAATCATAATCAAAAATATAAATATATGTATTAAATCATGGAAAAAGTCAAAATATAATACTCATATTTGAATCAAAAACCTAGTTTAATTTTATATTAATTGTGTTATCAGGTAATTTGAAACAATTATACTTTCAAATTTTATGTTTATGAGCACTGTCTAGGAAGAAGTTTTATTTTAAAACAAAGTGCTGAAGGAAAGATTAATTCACAAAATTCTTCATTTAAATATTTTTATTTATTGTTGAAATGTCATGAAGAAACATGATCATTTGATAATCAAAATGATATTTGGTGTAGATAAAAAATATTGAATCAATAAAATTTATTTATAGATATGTATTGATTAAATAGTCTAAGTACATGTATGAATAATGCAACAAGGCTATGAACTTATCTGTCACAATATTAATGAGCCACTTGTAATATTTGTTTCTTTCAATTATCGATAACCAACGTTGAGCTTTGCAGCCACGTACGTAAAAGTGACCAATAATCCCTATATTAAAATATTATTACTTTCCCTTTCATTTCATTCAAGATGATTGTAGGCTGATAAGGATATTTGCTTTTATTTATAACCAATAATGTATTTCATTTTTATATACCTTAATCTTCTTTAATAATTCAAGTTTCATAAAACCGTGTACGTACTGAACCTCTAGAAATATCAAATCCAATCATAAATGGCAATGTTCAGTTTAATTACACGTGGAATTGATAAGTGATACATAATTAAATGAATAAAATTTATCTATTTGTTTAATACCCACTAATAAATACTTCTTCCGTCCCATTAGATTAGTTCATTTTGATTTCGGCACAGTAACCAATGTTTATGAGTGTAGTGGAATTAATATTTTATTGATGTGAGGAGATTTTTTTCCATTTTAGAAAAGTGGACTAATCCGACGAAACAGACGAAAATGGAAATATAGACTAATCTGGCGGGACAAAGGGAGTACATACAAACACAATGATGATTCAAATACCCTCCAGTTTGGCTTAGTAAACAAACTAATTCAAACCCTAACTACTTATGGTTCATCAAAATCGGATTATATCAAACAAAGATGATGGATAGTTTGTTGAGATTAACACTAAATCTCTCTCTCTCTCAAATCTCAACAACATCTTCTATTTAATTTCGAGAAGATTCTGGAAATTCTGTATTTAAGTTTGGTTAATGTCACATGACTACACCCTTTTGTTTTTGTTATACTATATATAGACTATAGCAATTCACATGGATGAAATAAAAAAGAAATTATGAGCAAATGAATAGGGGCGGATATCGTCCATTATGTCTATATTTCTATTTAGGGTTTGTATGGTTTGATTGAAACTGATCGAATAAGTCAAATCAAATTATTTTGACTGGTTTGAGAGAAATAAATCAAGTAGATCGGTTCAAGAAATAAACCGACTGTTTCAATTGGATCAATGAAAAAAAATTTATTTTAAAAATAATAAATAATTAAATATTATTCAATTAAAAACTAAAATATCAATTATATTGATACGTTTTATATTTAATTATTTTATTCTTGCATCTCTATAATCAAAATCTATTTCTTGTATCTTGCAAATGAAACCTCATTTATTATCATTTATAAATAATAATAAGCGAATTATATTTATTCAAAATGGTCAAAACTTAAAAATTTTATTATTTGTACAATTTGTTAAATAATTTTTCACACCATTTAAACAAGCCAAATTAATTACTAGTTTGTAAAAGTTTTAAACCTTAACTATTGGTTTAGCCCATACTTGATTCAGTCATCAAACGAGCCAAATGTGACCATACACAACCCTAATTATATCTATATTTCTAAAAGAAAATAGTGGAGAAAGAAGATTAGGCCTAAAATTTTGTGGATGGGCAGAATTTGGTAGTCGAAAACAGCGGCAGGCCGCTCATAATAAGTAACCAAAATATAAAAATAAAAGCAAGTAGAAGAGCACCATAAAATCAAAGCGGAATCGAAGAAAGGGAAAACAGTATTTCTTTCTTTCACGGAAAGAAAAGTGAATTGCATTTTGCAGAGCAATCTATCTAGGCAATCTGAGCTTTCCCCATAAGATAAGATAAGAATGAGTTACCGTGTGGGACTGATTCTGGTAATGGTGGTGGCGGCGGCATTGGCATCGGCCGCGGAGGCGCATTCCTCCGACCACCCAATCTACTTCGGTGTGGGCGGCGACGTGGAATCGATGGAGCATCTGGATCAGGACATGATGGAGCTGGACTCGATGCGGCGGCAGCTAGGGCAGGCTGGATACTTGAGCTACGCCGCCCTGAATCGGAACAATGTGCCGTGCAACCAGCGGGGGCAGTCGTACTACAACTGCCGCGAGCACCAGACCGCCAATCCCTACAACCGCGGCTGCACCAGGGTCACTCACTGCGCTCGAAACTCTCGCTGATTCAGAATTCAATATCGGAATATTATTCGCCCGCGCATGAGAATTGATGCCTTTTTCTTTCATTTATATTTATATTTATTTGTGTGAAGGGTGGGTCCGAATAGAATGAGTTTTTTTTTTTAAAAAAAAAAAACATATATTCCCAATTTCATGTTATTTTATTTTATTTCTTTTTCCCTTTGGTGCAACATATTATATTATTATCAATCATTTATTTCGTACCAAGGGGTGATGCTGATATGTATTTGGAACCAATTTATATATAAATATATTTTTTACTATATATTTTTAGGGTGAACTGGGCTTTGTATTTTTCACCATTTTTTATTGTATTTCTGGGGTATTTGTCTCTCCATTTAATAATATAAAAAAAAACAAATAAAAGAAATACATATCCAAAAACAAAATCCAAGTATGAGGATTCGTCCTGGATAGAATAATCATATTATAACAAAATGAATTACAAATGAGCTAAAACATTTCAAAACAGCCACCACCGCCTCCTGCCTTCGTTTCGCTGCACCATACAAACACAATAATACATCACTCTTTAAAATGAATATATATATATATATATATATATATATATAAATGTTGATTCGATTGCAACAAAAAATGAGAGAGAGAGAGAGGGAGGCCAAACCTTCTGGCCTTGGGGTTCCAATACAATAGGCTTAGGAAGAACACTATTGTCAACATTTTGCAAGTAGGGTTCCACTTTCTCCTTCAGCATCTCATTTATCTGAATATATAAGAGGAAGAAGATGAACAAAACCGGACCTTCCAATCTTTTTGGTGTGTCACATACAGCATTGAATATGTCAAGAAACCATAAAGAGGGTAAGATGGAGTAAATCTCCTCAGAAATTAACTGACCTTCTCTTCTCGCCACTTCGCCTCCCACTGGGCGTCCAATATCTTCTCAGCAATTTCTCTTTGCGCATTAAGAAGAATCGTCATCTCGTACAGCTTTTTCGGATCTTTAAGGTCTTCCTCGGACCAAGAAGATGCTTTTAGTGGAAGGTCTAGGTCCTGGAACATGCTTTTATCATTAACACATGGGCATGGACATGCAAAAGGAATATGAATGCTTCTATATTAGAAATTGCAACAATTTGATGCTGATTTTGAAGTCAGTTGCTAATCACATCACAATAAGAACGTGGAACTAGAAGCAGAAAGAGAACTAGAGAAAAAACAGACATACCCCCCAATTGTCAGGCCTCGGGGGTGGACTAAGCTTCAGGACTTCAGTCTCCAGAGCTTTCTTGGCCTTGAAGTATGGAATGTTTTTCACAATGATAGGATCATCCTTAGCACGGATGGGATCAATAGAGATTAAAGCCTGTCAATTTGTCACTGTTAGCAGTGTAAATAAAACGCTCATCGACTTAAATTGTCGAAGACTCAGGGTACAAGAGGTCTTTTCATAAATGGCAGGCTTTAAGATTACATTATTTTATTTCTTTTACTTTTTTTTTTAAATCCAAGCACATATATTAAATTGATTTGCAAACACAAAGATGCTTTAAAATTTACATAATTTATTTCTTTTTTTTTTTTAATCCAAGTATATAAAGCGAATTGATGTGTACACACAAAGATAAATATCGCCACCAGCTCACCACAATTTAACCTAAAAGGCAGACAATTTTTATGTAACTTCCAGTTTCAAGGCAGAAAAGCATCTAATGATCAAGTAAAACTATGAAGAAATGAACTCTGCATATATGAAGTGAGAACCCCCCCCCCCCCTTCTCATGGGATCATCTAATGATAGGTATCATGGAAGTGTATAAATACATTTGGACATTGGAGAAAAGAATAAGAAAATGAAATCAGAATGATCAGTAGGAAATGCCACATCTTCCTCCCATCTCCCCATCCCCTTGCCCATGATCTCCCCATAACATTGAATCAAGCCGTATAATAATTTGTGAGGGATACTCACTAGGTGTTGTTTCCAGAAAGAAAAACAATATCAATAGAAAGTTTTCATACCTCTTGCAAATATTCCCACCCAGGCTTCCGTTTTGCTACTTCATCACGGAGTTGATCATACCGCATAGATTCCTGAAAATGGTATAAAGAAAATAACAAATTAAAAAAACCATATCGAAAAAGTACACATCAGAAGGTGTTGTTTTAGAATTTTGTGTTATCTATATTACTAATTTTTATTTTTAGAATATAGAATGGTTTAATTAGACAAATCAATATATTTATTTTCTTATATATACAATCTTGCAATAATAATTATATTTATACTTTTATAAACTATCAAAATAAATCTTTACTATTTTTATGTATTATTAATTATAATAGACAATATAAACAACACTATTTTTGTATCGTGGACAAGAAAGCACGGATAGATGCATACTTTATCACAGTTAACTCTCAAAGAAGGAACTTATGTACTAACGTGCATGATAAAAAATAAATTCGCAATCTTCAACCTAGAGAAATGCAAATCGGAACTGATAAATTACTCGCTGATACAATGAAAACAATATTCACTTTCCAGGAAAACAGAGAGACCTCCTAAGCCCTACTAAAGCTTCTTAAAGTAAGCCTCACATAAAACAATAATAATGAAATGAGGTATCTAGCAGGGACCAATTCTAAATATTGTCTTATTTCTTCAGTGCATTAGAGTATTATTTCTCTGGACTTTGAGCAAAAGTCAAAGTTGATATATCAGAAATTTTGACGAGCCTGAGAATGTTCACATGCTTTTGAACTTGTAGAGCACATTCTATTTGAAGTAGTTACATGTCCAGAATATACAAAAGATAATGATTGCAGGGGAACACTGAGTATACTCATACAATTAAATAAGCACTTCCTGCTCTTCTAGTTCAAGCCTAACAAATATGTCAAACCAAGTAATAGGTTGGATAGTCAAGTAGTGCATCTTTGTCAAACGGGCATGAAAGATTAACATAGGTGGATCCAGTTTAGACGAAGTTAATTGAAAAGGATTCCCAACCTTGTATTGCCACCAGATCTTCTGCTTGACATCTTCATCATATTCAAAACCTCCAACAATCTGAGGCAAGGTTATCAACCAGAATGCACCTATGCTTGGGTCCTTCATACTATGGACTATATGCTGCAAAAGAACAAAAATAAGCAAGCCATTTAGCAGCATGTAGAATCTAAGCAGAGCCCTATCATGAAACATGGTAACATCATTAATTAAAGAAAGTGACATGAAACACCATGGGTAAGAATGTGCGCGTGAGCATTTGTCCAGTAGGAGGGGGGGGGGGGGGTATCCATATATATCATTTTAGCTTCAGATCTACAGCATTATTTTTATATCATTTATGACCATAAAACGAGATTTCATGGCATCTGTATGCGAAAGGCTATTTTTCACTTTCTCATAACAACAAAAATCTAAGGTTTTATGCCTGTACCGTGAGAAAACCAACCAACAAACCTCACACTACATTAATCTAACAGACAAAAGAAATTTAAATAGCACTAACCTCATAAGGATAGTCCATCTTGCTCATGATGTTATAAGCTTTCCATGGGGGTTCCATTATCTGACAACAATGGGTGAAAGGGACAAAATAAACAAGAATGCTATGAGCTTCAGCAAAATCATGTGAACACGACTCAAATCAGAAATTACCACTGAAACAAGAAATAAATCCATAAATGAGAATATAAAGGAAGAAAATCTTACATCGTCAGCTGATATCCTAATTGGTGACTTGCCTTTGCATTCAGGACACTTCATCACCCCCTGCAAAGAAGATGAGAGATCTACAATGATTAATCCCAAAGAGTAACGCTTTCTAAATCTTTAATGTAAAGGCCCAAAAAGAAATGAATAGCTACTGGAATTGTTGCATTTAGTGGACCACAAGATGCCAACTCAAAAACTTGTCGTATTTTTATAAATTAGTAGCAAATGGAGTAAAAGAACTTAAAACCAGCACAAAAAGGACCGCTTCCACAAGCACTAATCTTGAAATATTATCTAACCAGTGCATCACTGCTCAAAGGTGATACTAATCAAAATTGGCATAGGATTATTAAAATAATTTCCTAAAGTAGAAAGGACACAGTAAGAAAACACTCAAGGATAATGTTGCAAGATACACAGTAAAAAGCCTTACTGATCCGTTGCAATCTGGACACTCTTTGGACGGAAAGGGCAAGTGAAGGTCAACACTTGAAGGAAGGTGAACCAGCTCAGCTCGGTTCTCAGAGATTGCATCAGCTATATTTTCAGCTGTTGCCTTCTCTCCACTGCAGAAATTATCAATAACACAACTAAAATAAACTATCTGATAAGAAATATGGGATACAATACTCACAGATAAATAATAGATTATATCAATAACTAAGAGCATGGAGGTAACCAACACACAGGCACCAAGAGATAAAAAATTTTATTTCTGTAACTGGGCAATAGCTCAAACATCACACTGTACATTACTAACTATATATCAGACTACAAGAAGTTATCATAATGTAACTAAGTGGAAGGCATGCAACTGGCATACATATCTTGAAGTCTGATGATGAAATTTTTTAGGAAACTGGTTATTCCAATATATAAACAGTAAAACTATCCACTGTCATAACCAAAGTAAAAATGGTAATGAGTCCTAAAGTTCATATAACTATAGCCTCATTACACCAAAGAACATACAAGTGTTGGACTACCTTCTCAAAGCATAATTTTTAACTTGGTATTGCACCTTTCCAGACCCTCTGCACATGGTACATTGCATGGCCTGCCAACCACAGCAAGCTCGGCAGTTCCTGCATTTAAAGGATCAGTTCTATGAGTTTTTTGGGTTGGTTGTAAGACATTAAAAATAAGCAAGCTAAAAATGTTGACTGTACAAGTATTACTGGTTTTCCCAAAACATGAGCATATGAATCCATGTATTTCAAACAATCATGAAAGCGAGAACCTTAAATAAGCAACACATGTACATTTTTTCCATACTAGAGGTCCTACACTTGATCTGGTTCAGGTGAAAATTAAGTGGAATTATGAGCCACTCATAAATAGATGTACAAAACAGTAGACAGATGCATGAGGAAAGGAGTTAAAGCAAACGGAGTTGTATGGTAAGTTAAAAAAACAACCTTTGAGACAAAACTTTCTTTCCCAGCTCAAATGCAATATCATAAGTCCCGAGAGTAGCAATAGCCTGAAACCAACACATCGATTAATGCACAATCCATGGAAAAATTCATTCATCATATGATTAAAGAACAAAAGCCCAGTCTCCCTTTCATCCAAAGAGAGAGGAAAAAAGGCTAAGTAACCAACCAAAAACAACAATAACTAAACAAACTTTATCTCTTACAAAAGCAATGGAACTTAATATAAAAACTCGAAATAAAATTTCTATCTAAAATCGCAAATGATCGTCGACAGGTTAGAATTGTATGCAACGAACAGACCAACATGAAAAAACTGAAGCCTATCATAAAGAAACCAATTTTATCCCAACAAAATACAATGTTTCAAGTTTCATCCTTGCAGTCCCACAAAGACACACACTAGGGAACCAAGAGCGAGAGGGGGGCTCATACGAAAATGGCGGAGTAAGAAAGCTTGGAGATGAACTCAGGGACGCCGAAACCTCGGGGGGCGGAGCCGGCGATGTCGAATGGGAGAGTGAAAGGGGCCAGCACGATTTTGACGGGAAAGTCGAGGATATCCATAATCTGGTGACCGTAACGCCGCGACAACATCTTGTACTGCGTGTCCATGAATCTCTTGATGCTCCTCACAAGTTTGTCTGTTCCTCGCGACATTTTTTGCAGGGAGGAGGAAGAAGAAGATAGGCAGTGTGTTAGCTTAGTTGGATAATAAGGATTTGGGGATTTTGGTTTTTATCTTCTGAAACAACATAACCTTTTATTTTTATAACACCCACCACTCCACCGTATATTTTTTTTCTTTTTAATTAAAAATTAGTATTTTATTTTGTGCGTTAGTACGAAATTATTATATTTATATTTGTTAAAAAAATATAAGTCTTTCAATTTTATTTAAAATTTTAATAAGTCAATGTGCGTCACTATATAAGTGTAAATATTGTACATATAATAATTGTGTGTTTGATAGATATGATGAATTGTACATCTTTTCCACACATTTTATATTTTTAACATAAAAAAATCTAATTTAAATAGAATGAAAAAATAAGTTGATGTACCACGTTCTATAATTTTTTAACATATAAAAAATACTAATTTAAGTAGAAAAAGAATCAAACTAATATACATTTTATATATTTCAGAAAAAATAAAAATTACTAAATTAAATAAAAGATAAGAAAAGTCAACATGTGTGCTATTTGAGTATAGTTACGGTTACCATTTTATATCTCATTTTCTATAAATCTACATATAATTATATTGGTGAATTGCTTTTATTATAATACATATTATATATTATTTAATATTTTAAATTATAAAAGATATTAATTTATATATAATTTATATATATTATAGAAAGTTATACATAAATAATAAATTTACTAATATTATATTATTCTATTTTTTATTTATTAATATTATTCTTATACTTTACTATTTTTTGTGATGTTTGACAAAATAAAATTTCAATATAATTTTTTTGGTAGTTATCATTCAGTTTTCTATATTATTATATAAATTTAATTGTAGTTCAGGTGATTAATGAATCTATATAAATTATAAAATTATAAATTATTGAGATTCTGGTAAGAAATATTTTTTTGTTAATAATTAATTAATATAATTTTTTTATTATTATGAGATATAGAAATTGAAAAGAAAATTTGAGATATTTATTATACAAAATTGATTATAATTATTAGTATTAAGTAATAACTATTCAATTAAAACATAATTTATTTAAATAAAATTAAACAATAATTTATTTACTGAAAATAACTGTTCCCGCTTTTTTTTTTAACCACTTCTTTGCTTTAGTATATTTATAGATATTTATTTAAACCCATAAACTCACGTTCAAATGCATCTTAGTATGAGGGGCCGTTTGGCTGGTGGATAGGGGTGGGAATAGCAGGGTTACTCGACTGGGGCCTACGACTCAACGTACTTAAAACTTACATAAGTTTGGCCTATCTCATAAAAAAATTAGGTTTGGGCTTCTTAAATGGCCTATATAATTAAAAAAGCTTAAGCTCGGGCTTTAAATTTGACCTTTCAAGTCTAACGGACCGGCTTACTTAAATAATATATTATATAACTATTAGATATATTTATTATTGAATATAAAAAATTAAATTCATAATTTAATATAATTTGAATATTGATACTAGTAGTTTATTATCAAGTATGCTAGAAGTCTGGCCTATATCACAAAATAGGTCCAGGCCTATCGAAGCAAAGTCTAGCCTAGCACAACCTATTTTCACCCCTATTGATGGATTTCGAAATCAAGAAATGGAATGATTCTGAAACCCACAGTTTGATTAATGAATTTGGGAATCAGGATTTGGAAATCATTCCTAAATTTTTTGGAATCCACAAAACCCTTCACTCCCTATGGGTTTCGCTCCATTCACATATTTCATTCCCTATTTTTGCCCCCTTCTCCAATTTCATTATCGGGCAAAATTTTCATTCACGAACTTCTCTCTTCTCCGGAATTTCTCACGACACCGCTGTCATCTTCTCTCGCGCTACTCTCTTCTCGTGTGCCTTCTGTGTTGTGCTTCTATCTTCCTTCATCTGCTCTCTTCTCCTAATTTCTCACGAAATATTTGCTATCTTCTTTTTTAGGATCCAATCGAAAAATAAGAAAAACAATTGGATAATAATGATACCCAAAAATCAAATTCGCAAGGAAATCAATTGGTTAGGAAAACCAAAAATCAAATTCAGGTCAAGCATGAAGTTAAATTTTATTTTTGTGTTAATTCCCGTATGAAAAATAAATAAATTTGTTTGTTTATATTCAACTTAGTTTATTATTGTTCGCTGACTGAACTTGAAAGAAATAAATTGTTTGGTAAATAATGAGGATTGATTGGTTCTTGAATGTTAAATTGCTGATGCGGACGAAGAGTTGGCTACATGTTTTTATGCAGAGGAAGGGCTACCAGCAACTTTGGAACAATTGTAAATGCAGATTGTTGGATATCAAATGAACTATTGATATTTTGTAGGATGCTTGTAAAAATATTATTTTGTTTGATGTTTATGCACAAGTGTAAAGTAAACTATGAATATTTTAATAGAGGGGATTGAAAGTTTGAGGTTTTTGTTAAGTTGAAAATTATTTTAATATTATTATTATTTAATATTTGGAGATTTGAAATTTAAATTTATTATTTTTTTTTTATCAGTTTTATATTTTTTTCTTCTTCTATTTTTGTAAATTTGTAATTAATGAACAAATTAATAATCAATAGTTTATTTTTAAACCCATAAATTTAAACCAAACATGAATATTGGAATGATTCCTAAATCCAACTCATAACCAAACAGTTTTCTGGAAATGATCAAACCTATACCCATTTCCTCTAATTTCAAACTCATATTCATAGTGATTCCAGACAGTTAAATCAAAGAGACCCTGAATCCGTGACTTTGATTGTGTTTTATATTGTGTACATGTAAAAATATTTATTTATGCATAACCTATTTTGATTTGAATGTAAATATTATATTTATAATAATATTTACTATAGTGAAATATAATTTATATGTATAAAATATGTTATTTAATTTTTGTTCAAAACATATATTTAGAATGAAATACGTGATATATAAAATAAATTTTGAATAAAGTTTAATAAATTATTTCACCGTTCTAAAAAACACAGTCTTATAGGAGACTCAGCTCAATTTTTGATGGTAAAATAAGAGTTAATAAAACTGTATTTCTCATTTTCAGCTGGAATTTATTTACTAATTTGAAAACTACGACTATGTAAGTGAACCAAATGTCAAAACCATAAAGTGGGATGCTCAAATGCAACACCTAATCGAATTTCTCTTTCTAAACCACCCAAAACGAATCATTCAGTCATATTATCTATGTACAACATTCTTTCAAAATCAGTATGCAAATATATACATATCAAATTTATTCTTTTTTAGTAATATATTTTTTATATCAAACTAATAATATTACGAGATAACACGAAAAGTAGCAATTGATTCCCCTATCCCTAAGCGACAGCAATTAGTTTTGCTCTCCGCTTATTTATTATGATTATTATTAGGTAAAAATTTGCATTAGGCACGCCTAAACGATTTAGGCGAGTTTTATTCATACCCAAATGAGTTTATCCATTCCAAATAAGATTTATTAATTCCTATATGAGTTTGATTTGACTTAAGTTAATAGATAAAACATGCCTAAACTGTTTAGGCGTGCCAGACCTTCCCTTATTATTACTCCCTCCGTCTCATGCCAATTGACATGTTTCTTGTCGGCACGAAAATTAAGAGTTGTGCGTGTAGAATGAGTTAGTGAGATTAATATTTTATTATTGAGTGTGAAAAAATTGCCATTTTTAAAATATGTCAATTTGGTTGGGACGCCCAATTTAGTAAAGTGTGTTAATTGAAGTGGGATGGATGAAGTATTATTTTGGGTTTGAAGAAGCAGGATTTGAATGGATAAATTTAAAAACCCAGCAAGAATAATGATGATATTTTTCGTGGAATCAAATTCAAGACTCAAAAAACTTGATTATTCTCCAAAATATATATAAATAAATAAATAAATAAAATAAAGACTCAAACTTGATCCATCACGCCGGAGAGCTGACACAACTCTTCCTCAAAAACATTGAAAAGTATAATTGGCCATAGCCCCTATAGAAATATCATACGACAATGGATGTAGCTTCAGCAGCCACAAACGGAGCTGCGAAAATGGCCATCACATCACAGGCATATTTAGAGGGCACCAAGGTGAAAGAAACTAAGGCCCTGATTGCAGAACTCTGCCGCCACTTCTACCACCTCGGCTGGGTCTCCGGCACCGGCGGCAGCATCACCATTAAAGTCCACGATGATGCAGTTCCCAAACCCCAACAGCTTATTGTTATGTCCCCTTCTGGTACGATACATACCTTTTTTGTTTTCCTACATGTGTTTGATGCTTTTCTGAGTGTCAAGATTGGGTTTTAATTGTCTGTTTTTTTTTTGTTGGTAATTATTGGTTGGTTTTGGATTATGATTTTTGTGTAGGTGTACAGAAGGAGAGGATGATGGAGGAGGACATGTATGTGTTGTCTACAGATGGGACTGTGTTGTCTGAGCCGTCGGCAAAGCCATGGCCGAATAAGCCCCCCAAATGTTCTGACTGCGGTCCCTTGTTCTTGAAGGTGATATAAATTGGGTGTTTGATTTTGCTTCTTAATGGTAGGTTTAGGGTTTCCGATTGTGCAAAAAAACTCGATCCTATTGATGTTTGGACTTTTATTTTGTTAGACAACAATTGCTCTCGTGATGAAACAAGGTAGGATCATGAGCAGATTAGTGGATAGTGTATTGAATTCAGTAGTTTGAATTGTGTTATGGTCGAATGTGAATGTGGTTTGGAGTCTTGGGGATGCCATCACCCTCTCTTCCAGTACAAAGTTAGGATTTTTTGTATGAGTCTGAATGAGCTCGTACTAGTCACTAGCTGCCCTTTTTTACATTATCTGTTCAGTAATTATTCACTCCCACAAATAGTTTCTGGAGGATTGGCAAATGCTGGCGTGAGCACCGGCATGTACTGATGATTGAGTTATGGTTTCATATGTTTTATCTCAAGAAGTCAATCATGTGCCTGATTTCTGTACCTCGAAGAAGATCTCTAATTGTTTTTGTTTTTGTTTTTTGTGGCTTATTTGCAGGCATATGATATGCGTAATGCAGGTGCTGTTATCCACAGCCATGGAATGGAATCTTGTCTCGTTACAATGCTCAATCCATCGGCAAAAGAATTTAGGGTACGACATTTTGTTGTCTATTCTAAATGAAGACAAAACTCCATCATCTCTCTCTCTCTCGCTGCTTATGTTGTCTTTCTTTATCTTTATATTTACAGATTACTCATATGGAAATGATTAAAGGAATTCAAGGGCATGGTTACTATGATGAATTTGTTATTCCAATAATAGAAAATACTGCTCATGAAAGAGAGCTTACAGAATCTCTTGCTGAAGCGGTACTGTCTCTCTCTTTTCCTGATGCCACAGTTTATCACATGCCCAGTAGGTTTATGGTTTTGTAACAGATTGGACTAGTAGTGTAGGTTTTTGCATCATCATTGTTGAAGAAGAAAAACTGATAGAAGCATCATCCAAATTTAGAATGCCTATTTTAAGCATAACCTTGTTGCCCGAGCATTTTATTAGTTCATTCCTAGAGCTAAATGGTGGTTTGGATTGTGGGTGGATTATGATTCTTACTATAATACTTATTCCTTATCAGTGATTACAAAACCCATAGTTGCAGCCAATATCAAAATAAACATCCTTCAAATACTCGGAATTGAGGTCCCTCTGGTCTTCTTGGCAGTCTATATAAACCATAAATACGTAAACACTTTTATTTGGTAGATCTTCTCTTAACTATGCATATACTGTTCGCACGTTCATTTGTAAGAACAAATAATTTGGTTTCAGTTAGCAGAGTCAATTTCAAAACACACTGGAGGGGTTTAGGGTTGATGTACTGTTATGATTGCTGCATATCCCTGTTATGATCGTCATTCACGGCCATTCATTTGTATTACTGATTCATTGGAAACCTAGACCATTAAAAGACTATTACCTGAAAGGCTGAAACTGTTCTAAAAACATGGCTTGTTGGATGGTACTTCATACTCGAAACTTTGAAATATTTACCTTGTTTTGCAGATTAAAGCATACCCAAAAACAACAGCAGTACTAGTTCGAAACCATGGAATATATGTGTGGGGAGACTCATGGATCAGTGCTAAAACTCAGGTGAGTGCATGAGAGATGATTCTTGTATCAATATTATACAACAAAAGAAATGCACATATACATGTAAACTTATTATTTGCTTCTTATCAAGTTTTGTTTCGATCAAGAGTCTTAATTCTGCCGGGCTTTAGCCTAAAGTTCTGTACCCCTTTTTTATTGATAGCATATGAGGACCAGCATCATAGATACAATCATACAATATGTTTACAGTTTCCTTTTCAAATTGGTTAGATTATTGTTAGTCGTGTGTTCACGTCATTAACTGGGAACTTACTTTCCAGTCTGAATGCTACCACTATCTCTTCGATGCTGCCATCAAACTTCATCAATTGGGCTTGGACTACTCAACCCCATCTCATGGTCCTATTCATCATACAGATGGGGTGCAATGCAGCCTCAGAAATGCTAGTGTCTCTGCAAATGCCAGCACCCTTTCTTCAAATGGTGGCATTAGACAATCAAGGGTAGACTTTTTGTTACTCTATCATGCTATAATTCGTTGCATTCAGTTGTTATGCATTTTAGTAACATCGTATAACTGCATTACAGAAGTGCATTGTACTGGACATCGAAGGAACTACTACTCCGATATCATTTGTTGCGGATATTCTCTTTCCATATGCTCGTGACAGCGTGGAAAAGCATTTGACTCTGACATATGATACTGCAGAAACTCAAGATGATATTAAGCTACTGCATGCACAAGTAAGCTGGCCATTTAGTGGAGCTAGCAGATGTATTTATCAAACTTTGCACTTTGAAGTAAATGTCACTAGTTTTAGAGAAAGAAAAAAAAAGAAAAGTTATATATTTAGATTTTCTGAAGACTAATTACCATTTTATGTTATATCTGCAATACAAGCATGATAAAATGTTTTGTTAATTGATCAGCTGTGTAACTGTCGTTTTATTTGATTATTTCTCTTTAGTGTACCATCTGGAAATCTTTCCTTGATCTGTGATAGTGCTTTGAGTTCCTTAAAAGTTGAAAAATCTCTTTTACACTCCTACGTATGTGAAAGACATTCAAGCAGTTCTTGTTGGTGCTGCCCATTGCCTTACGGAGTTTATTGTGACAGGTAGATGAAGACCTCAAAAATGGTGTTGTTGGTGCCGTCCCCATTCCTGCAAATGGAGGAAAAGAGGAGGTTATTGCTGCTATCGTCGCAAATGTGAGGGCAATGATTCAAGCTGACAGAAAAATTACTGCCTTGAAACAATTACAAGTAAGCTCAACCTTTTCTTTACAAAAGTTTATCAGAAAGAAAAATAATAGGAGAATTACAATTTTCCCACTATGGTTTTTTTGTTTTTTGTTTTTGTTCTTATTTACCTTCTTAAAGAATTAAAATAGTACATGTATTGATATATATGTATGAAGATGTAATCAAATCATATTAATCTATACATATGTACAAAACACATTCTTGCTACTTACTTCTATCCAGGGTCATATATGGAAAACTGGTTTTGTGAATGGTGAGTTGGAGGGAGTCGTATTTGCTGATGTTCCTGCAGCTCTGGAAAAGTGGCATTCTCTTGGAATCAAGGTTAGTTAAATCTTTTCTATTGCAAAACTTGCGAAAGACAACAGTCTTGCTCTAGGAGGATTATGATTGTTCATTGCCACTTCCACATTTCCTTGCTACATACAGGTGTATATCTATTCCAGTGGCAGCAGATTAGCTCAAAAACTCTTGTTTGGCAACACCAAGTATGGTGACCTCAGAAAGTACTTGTCTGGATTTTTTGACACCACCATCGGGTAAAGATTTTACGACATAAAATGGATATACATTCTTATCCAGATTCTTGCATCTCATCCTGCAACTAGACTAACCTTTTTCTCTCGGCTTCATCAAGGAACAAGAAAGAAACAAAATCCTACCTGCAAATCACTGAAACTCTGGGAGTAGACGATCCATCGGAGATTTTATTCATCACTGATGTATACGAAGAAGCCAAAGCTGCAAAAGCAGCAGGTACATACATCCCACCTCCCCTAACCTACTTGTCTAATATCTACATGAAAGATGACGATGAATGTGTATCAAGAAGCAGTCCATCTGTTTTGAATTGTGATTTGGCATTACCGTGTAATGTATGCAGGTGTGGAAGTGATAGTGTCCATTCGAGCTGGGAATGGACCTCTCCCACAGAATCATGGCTTCCCGACAATCCAGTCGTTTTCGGAGATTTAGGATTGCCATTGCCAAATGTTATGTAGCTATCTGTCCTAAATTCAACACGCTTTTGTTGTGGCCAACTTTTGCAGACTTATTCTCTGTTTTTTTCTTGTTCCTCTTCATCATGCTTCCCATGACCCTTTTTTTTTTCCTGTTTCTCCCCCACTTTCCCATTCTTGTTTTCAACCAATATGCTCCTTCACATAAACTTCGTATTCGGATCCAAATTTATTTTTAACTTTTTCGATATATATATATAAAGTAGTGATCATATGAGAATAGTTTTTAGTATGAGAAATAAGAATAAATCTTAGCCTTTGATTTTGTGATTTCAACGCTCATGATCTATTTTACTCCGTGTGCAGTTTTCCTCGATTATCCTGCAGTTTTGCAAAATTAATGTTATTTTTGTAATTTTAGTTTTTTTTTAATCTGAAATAGTATCTCCTTAGATTTTTTATTCTTTTATTCCCGCGATTTGATTTCTTCTTCCTTCTTTGTTCGAATTGATTTATATTTCTTTCGTCGATCAGATTTTTTTTCTTTGTTTCTGGATTTCGCATTCGTATTCGGTCTCGACGTTGTTAATTATGCATGAATATAGTTTAAAAAAAATTATTTTATTCAGATCAACGTTCATTTTTTCTATTATATTGTGCATCTTTAGTGTTAACTTTGTGCATTTTTGTATCTTACATGTTCTTTTATTCCTGTTCGAATTGATTTATATTTCTTTTGTCGATCAGATTTTTTTCTTTGTTTCTGGATTTCGCATTCGTGTTCGGTCCCGACGTTGTTAATTATGCATGAATATAGTTTAAAAAAATTTATTTTGTTCAGATCGATGTTCATTTTTTCTATTATATTGTGCATTTTTAGTGTTAACTTTGTGCATTTTTGTATCTTACATGTTCATTTATTCCAAAGTGTGTTAATAAGATGAAGCATTTTAAGGGCATAGTTTTAAGAACTGTTCGTGTTGTTGTTTTGAAGAAGAGGATGTTTAATTTTTTTTTTTAATTCGTATTTATGTAAAAATGAAGTAAATCGGGCTAAAAATGAAGTAAATTGGGCTAAAAATGAAGTAAATCATGCTTAAAATGCAGGGTTGTTGTTTGTGTTTGAGTATTTTTACAGTTTTAGCCTTTAAAGACTAAAACTGCACGATATTGGGGCAAAAATGCCGCGTTTTTCAATATGCTGAGAATGAATCATGTTCGTCGATTTGATGAGATGGACGCGCGAGATTTATTCTTATTTCTCATAGTAACTTCTATTCTCACCTGATCATTACCCTATATATATATATATATATATATATATATATAGAGAGAGAGAGAGAGAGAGAGTTGTTTTTAAATTCGAAGTAAATATCTTGAATGAATATTATTGTAGTGTATAATAATATTGTATTAGATATATAATAATAATGATCAATTACACACTACAAGAAAAGTTTATAATTTATTCGGGAAGATGAGTTCAACCTTAAATACATCTTTATATATATAATAAAGAATGAGACGATCGCATAGAAGACATTAGAGTTGTTTTGGATATAGTTTAGTGGTGGTGGTGTAAATAATATGGAGGTAGAGATGAGGGCAATGATTAGATTAGTACAAATAAGTCAAATCAGATAATCATGCCAAGTTTTACTTGGAATTCAATCATCATTAATCTTCGTGTCACCTCACATCCAATATTATTGAAGAAAAAAAAACATCATTCTATGGTGGAATTAAAAAAGCACCTCTGCTGTACCAAATGGTATAATAGCAACACAAGAAACAAGAAAATGTATATAAAATAGAATTCCAAGAAAATAAAATACAATTATCAAAGTTGACATGAAGCATATGTTGATTAAGTAATAATTAATAGCCCATGCATTTTTTAAATAATAAATCTCAAATAATTTCAAAGGGGTTTTTGTTTCCTTTCCATATCAAGAAATTTTTTACTCTAATTCTCAGTTTTTGGAACAATCAAATACATATGCAAAATCTTGATTAATTATAGAAGCTTGGGAGAAGCACAAGCCAAAAAACATTTTACTGATGGAAATAGGATTAAAGATTAAGAAATGATGTATTGGCATAAAAAATAAAAATAAAAAATGGAAAAAGATTGATCCACTACTAGTGTGCCCATTTTTGGTCCCCTTTTGACTTTATGTGTAATTCATCACTAAAACTACACATGGACTGCTTTATGTTGTGCCATAAAGATTAAACAATCTCTAACTTAGCCAGTTTGAACCCTCTCTTGAGATATTTTTATTTAATCAATTTGGGGCCTTCTTTATTATATCTATTTATTAGGCTATGTGCATGCTTGTCATTTACTCTTGTTAAAATCTCCCATGATACTTCTGTTTGTAGTGTCAAATATATTATAAATTACCAGTATTACTAAATAAATAGGCTAAAACTTGCGTTAGGCAGACCTAAAAGGTTTAGACGAATTTTATCCTACCCAAATGGGTTGACTCATCTCAAATAGGGTTTATTAATCCCAATTAGGGTATATTATATCGGTTTGGGCTTGGGTTAATGAATAAAACCCGTCTACATCGTTTAGGCCTACCTAACCCAAGACCATCTCAAATAAATATCCAAATTACTAGTTTTGTTTCAAATCTATAATGAAAGTGAAGATCCAACGGTAAAAGGTCAGCATTTGAGTGTGAATCCCAAATGAAACGACGATGTTACACATGTGCATGTGATTTTTTAAAAAGCTGATGTTTTTCTTTTGTTTGAAATTCTCGTCGGAACATCAATTTTCGGTTACAAGATTTTTGCTTCCATCATAAATTTGAAATGAAATTTATTGTTTGAACATTTATCTAAAAAAATATATAGTGTTTTAACATATATAATTTTTTTTTAAATGTAATGATAATTTGTAATATATTTGTACATGTACCCTAAATTAACTGTGTTTGGGTAAATTTATCAAGTTTTATTTTAGGAATTAGTGGATTAACACGACCCAATGCAACAAAATGAATAGGTATATAAAGAGAAATAGTTTAGTGCTGATCTTAAAAATTTCTCACAAACTATAATTTCAATTTCTAATATTGCCGTTTTTTTATTTTATTTTATTTTTTTAAAATATAGGTGTGTTGTCTTAATCGTTGTACCTTATTGATGAAACCCATGATTATCTATCTAGGGTTCATCCGATGACAGATTTTTGCCCAATTTATGCATAGTGAGACCCCGTTTTCATCTAATGAATCCCCTCATACTCAAGAATTGGTTGCCTTTAATTTCTCAAAATGAAAGGGAATCGCATTCCCCGTTCGAACGAGCTAGTAATTTAAGTATCTTATTTGTATCCAATACATTTAGGGAAGGTCTTGGGTTAGGCAGACCTAAACGATTTAGGCGGGTTTTATCCATTAACCCAAGATTTAGGCGGGTTTTATTCATTAACCCAAGATTTAGGCGGGTTTTATTCATTAACCCAAGCCCAAACTCATATAATATACCCTATTTGGGATGGGTGAACCCATTTGGGTAGGATAAAACCCGCCTAAACCGTTTAGGCCTGTCTAACGCAAGTTTTTGCCATACATTTATTGTGTAACATAATGATGCAGTTTATTGATATTTATGCGCATGGAAAAAGAGTCAATTAATCATTTAAACTTGAACCAATAACTAAAATACACTTGAACTTGACTTGTTTAATATAATAAACAAGACTTGAATTTATTTTCCTATACATTTCGATAATAATCTAACTTGTATGCAATCCAAAGTTAACATATTTTTGTCTAAACCAAGTACAAATTGGTCAACCCATCAAAATCATGAAGGGTCATCACATAGTTTTGCTTTAATAATCACAATTTAATTTAAGATTTATAATTGATAAAACTTAACTAATCATATATGAAATAAAAAAAAAAGAATTTACCATTTCTAATAATTTTAAATGAGTGAGAAATTAATGAAGCACAGATGTGATGTGAGTTGATGGAGTGCAATCGAATCTAAGAAGAAATTCTAATCCAAAACTTTCAACGAAGTTGAAACCTTTTTTAGACAAACTTTTCAAAAGCTTTTCTGACTTACTCTGTCACACACAAAATCTATTTTAAATTCTTTTTTTTATTAATTATGATTGATCATTTTTATTTATATTACTTATGAAAATAATGGAAATTGGTGCGGTACAAAAAAAAGAAGTTGGTAGGTAATTAAGCATTGAGAACTTTTACAAAATTATTTTTATCAATAAATGTTTGTAAAAATAAGGCATTAATTATAATAAATTTTTTTAAAGAAAAAAGTATATATGCAGAGAATATGAATGTGATCCGATCAGCCTTCGTTTCCTAAGATTTATGCTAAAAGAACTATTCTTTTTGCGAGACTAGTCATTTTCTGATTTCAGACATTTGTTAGCAAATTCTCTTTGTCTATTTCTTTCTTGCAATAATTTTTTATATATTTTTTTCCATTATCTGTTTTTGGCATCACTAATATTAGATAGTGTAGTAAAACAAGAAAATGAATTTCGTAAAAAAAAATATATACATGAGGTTTGATGAAGTCTTTCTTTAATAGATGATGAAAGTTTGATTCCTATTTTCTTTGACAAAAAAACAAAGCATTTAATCCAAAGAAGAAAATTCCACATTGTAGGGATAAAAATGGGTGAAGGTAGAAAATTCATGGCTGCCAAGTCAACAATGGGATTCAAGAAAATTCTAAAAAAAAAAAAAAAAAAAAACACAAAAAAGTAAACTGAGTGAAATTCTCTTCCTTTTTTTATCTTAAATAATTTGATTATGACTAAGCATGGAAGATTGAGAAAAATAAGATTTATAATTGTACAAATGGAACATGAAGATGATGATGATGATGCCTAACCATAATTTACTGCGTCCGAAATCCAAATCAAGAGGTGGAGCCGGAGAGTCGAGGGGAGGTGAGGGGGAAGAGGGGGAGGAGCTGCGGCGGGTCGGCGTCGGCGCGCGGCGAGGGGTGGAAGTAGAATTTCTTCTGGGCGATGGCCTTCTCCTCCTGATCGGCGGCGGAGCGGTCCTCATTCATGGGGGTGACGGGGCTGAGAAGGAGGGAGGGGAAATCGAGAATGCTAGGGGAGAGAATCTCGGGGTTGCGGCTGCGGGGGGAGTGGGGCGGCGGGATGAAGGTGTTGATGATGAGGCCGTTCTTGAGGGAGTTGCGGCGCTCGTAGAGCTTGAAGCCTTGCTTCTTCTGTGCGGTGCTCTTGATGGGGGGTATGCCGGCGGCGCGTGGGGAGGGATCCGGCTTGTGGTTGTCGGAGGAGCCGGTGAGCATTTGGACGACCTGCTTGAAGGTGGAGGTGTCGGCCTGGACGAAGGTGGTGGGGTAGGGATTGGGCTCGTGGTGAGATCTGGAGGGTTTGGGCGTGGGGGTGGGGGTGTGGGGTGGGGTGGCGGAGGAGGTGCTGCCATTGCTGTGGGGGGAGTTTGAGTTTGTGGGATCTCTCTCTGGAGGCCTCGTTGACGTTGAGCTGATTTCCATTATTCTAGAGAGAGAGAGTTTTGAGGTAGCTGTGTTGTTGTTAGAGGAGAAAAGGAAGAGAGGTATGAATGAATGAATGAGTGAAAAAGAAGGGAAGGGAAGGAAGGTATTGGTGAGGAAGGGGTTGTATTGTAAAAAGCGGTTGTCACAGACACACTTGAGGCCTCCTTTACTTTCTCTCACTAGATTTAAGTTCAGACTTGAGACCTGCTTTCTCACTCATCCATCACTCATGTATGTATGTATGTACTCCCTCCTCCGTTCCAAGTAAATTGTCCACATTTCCTTTTTCGTCTGTCCCACAATATTAGTCCACTTTCTTAAAATAGCAAATTCTCTACACTCATCAATAAAATATTCATCTCACTAACTTCCACTACCACTCACATGCATTGGTTATCGTGCCCGGTCAAATGTGGACAATTTGACCGGGACGGAGGGAGTATGTTGTTTGATTTTGGTGGTGGGGTAGGATTAGGAATTAGGAGGGAGGGAGGGAGTGATTGGGCATAATTATTATAAGTAAATAAAATGTAGCCTCCAATCCAATTCCAATTCTAATTTCTAACGGTCTGGTACATAAAGAAAGGGTGGCCTAAACTCCAAGTTCCTTCACCCAAACCAGCACCATTAAATTCATTTTCTTCACGCATTCACTCTTCTTCGACTCCCTTTTTCAAATACCACTATTATTCATTTTTTGAAAAAGAAAGAAAGAAATAGGGTGATGTATGAAAAAGACAGTGGAATTTAGGGAGAAAGAGGGAATTTCTTGACACATTGACTTCAGAGCCACTGTAGTGGAGTGTAGTACTCCATATGATAATTGATTGGGATTGGGGTCTGGATAGATAGATAGATAGATAACAGACACGCTTCCCCAATTTTATCCCATCATCGCTATACGACACCGTCCGTGACTTTCTCTTCTATTTCTCCTCCCTCTTTTCACTTCTCTATTATTATTAATTATTTTTTCTCCCAATTTTCCACACCATTTTTGCATATATCTTGCTGTCTCTATTTTGTTGTACAATGCAGTGTATACAATATTAGGATCTATTATTCTCATCCGTATTCGACTGTTTAATATTTTTTCACAAAAATAAGTTTTGCGGTGAAACCCAATTCAAAACTCCTTTTTTTTTTATTATAAAATACTTCCTTCCTCCCGCTTAAATAGACCCTTTTCATTTCGATACATTAATTTCGGAGCTAGTATTTAGTAACTTATTGTGGTTAATAATAAAATTGGCAATTGTAAATAAGTTAATTACAATTGCCAATTTTATTATTAACCACAATTAGCTACTAAATACTAGCTCCGAAATTAATGTACCAAAATTAAAAGGGCCTATTTAAGCTGGATGGAGGGAGTATATTTTGGCGGATATAATAATGCATTCATTGGGTCATATAATTAAAAATTATGTTTGATTACTACAATAAGTTTATTGTAAACAAAAAACAATAAATAGGAGTATCTTTGAAAGTTAGGATTGTATGATATTAATGTCATAAACTTTTGCTATTTTCACCTCATAATATGTACTCCCCCGTTTCAATTATATAGTCCATTTTGATGTTGCACGTTTGTAAAAAATTATTTAATATTTAAACAAACTTCCAACATTATCCTTATTTAAAGCATTAATTAACCTCTCATTTTCATAATATTACATTTAATATTCTCATTTTCCAAGATTATTCAGAGATGTAATAGTAAATGACCATATAAAAACAATACCAAATATAGAAACTGGACTATATAATTGAAACACCCTAAAATAGTAACACGGACTATATAATCGAAACGGAGGGAATATTAATTTATGGATTAAGTTTATTAATTAACACGGAAACACACACACACTCTACCTTAAACCTGTAGTTAAGATTCCTCACTCTTAATCAATTTTAAACCATCGTGATTTAATAGTATTTTTATAATTATAGAAACGGGGATATAATGAGCCCCTCGTGACTAAAATTAAAATAAAGCTCAAGAAATTAAATTCCCAAATAATAATAATAATAATAATAATAATAATAAAATACAAAATGAAATATGCATAATGTGGTAAGGCATCTAAGATTTCAAAATTATGATATTCGTTTAGATAAAATAAAGTGGAGGTCGACACTGTGATTGATAACTAGAATTCATAATATGCAATAGCAATTGATTAATTATTAATTTATTTAGGTAGTGGCGTTAATATGCTCATCAAAACTATGTGGTAGGGTACGATTGAGAATTTAAATCCCCTTGCGTGAACTATAAAATTATTTATAAGCTAGTTATGCATTATTATTAATTACAGCTGATTTCCCTTTCTTTTATATTTAAATATATGGCAATGCTTTAGATTTTGATCTAAAAACTTTTGTTTGAAGAATGTGGAATAAATTAGTTTATTCGCTTCTACTTATTTTATTCGACAATATATAAGAACAAACAAAAAGCTGCATGTATGAAAAAAAAAAAAAACAACGTATATATACATACATAAATGTAAAAACTTGTGCGAGATGATTTTTTTTAGATGGTTAAACATTCCGAATGAGATATGTTTTATATTACGCACATTTCGATAGGAATACTTATTTATGTATAATGCACATACGATTGGAATGTAAATGATCATTTACTATATATGCAAAAATACATCATTTACATGTATCAAATATATAGTTTAGTTTTTGTTCAGAATACATATTCCGAACAGAATACGTTATATATTACAAACAAAATATACACAATGTAAAAAATGAAATACACTCAAATATTTCGCCATCTCACAAAAACACACGTCTCACAGTAGACTCACTAATACATAAGAGTTGTTAATTAATTTAATTCAGTGACTTAATGAAATGATTTAGGAAACAACTAAAAAATTTGAGTATCTTCCCACCAATTTACTATGTGTTTTAAATGTTGACACACACACACACAAAAAGGGTAAAAGTTAAAAAAGAATCTAATTCCCATTATTATTTGCTAGGGGGTGGGAATCGGTTCCAATTCTTTGTTTTATGCCATTCTTTTACTTACATATATAAACGTGTATTAATCACATGCCCATTGAAAAATAAATAAATTTATCTTTATAATAGGTAAACTTGATTTAGCACAATTAGATAGGTTATCAAATTTATTGAGTTTTACGATATTAGACTTAAATAGACCAATTTTGAGCTACAATTTGTCCACATTCGACTATATTTTATGCATAGTATTGTAAAAATTGGGTTTAGTTTATTCGATAAAAAAAATTATATAAACGGTTTCATTAGGTATTTTCAAATTGCTCTGCAACTTAATAATCAATTTTTTTGAAAAATAGTTAAGTTTATATAATTAATTTTTTATTTACAAATATGTATATATTTGAAACAGTAAAAATAAAGCTCACAGACAAATTATAACTTAAAAATTTCTAAATTTTGTTTAGATGTAAGATCTTAGCTATACACTCAATAAATGTCTGACGAAAGCCTAGGTCTCGCTTTGATAAGAAAGTTATCATCGATACCATCCTTACAAAACTGATTTATAAGGAAATGAGACTTTCACCGTTACAAAGTAGTACAAACTCAGGTCTTCAGTCTATGTGAGATGCTCTAACAGAGTCAAGATCGGAGAATCTAGTGTAATGATTGAGTGAAATGCTTCCACTAGAAAAGCCTAACACACAATTTCTACATGGAATATGTCCTTTCGTCGTGATGAGTTCCTAAATGAAAACCATCTAAAGTGGACTCAAATTAGATAAGCATAATTGCTTAATTATTCATTAATTTGAAAAAGGATTCCACAAATTATAAAAATTATACACTCAAACACAATCTAATGGCTACTAGCAATCACCATTTACCACCACCGATTTTTATTATAGTTAAACGCAGATAAATTCAATTTCAAGATCTCTTAGATTGAAAGTTTGTTATATATTAATAATAATTAAGACCAAAATACAATCAACTATAATATAATATTTTCAATTAACATATATGAACAAAAATAATTATAAACTGGAATTATTCAACACTAATAATCAATTAATTGCTAAAGACAATTATGAACATACTCTAGTCTATGAAATAGAAATTAAATAAAATTTGATATGACAAGTCGATAATTATTTTGCCAACATATTTTGTGTCCTCTGAAAATCGTGGATTGGTTGTGATAGGTGACTTGATTTAAGCATACACATCAAAGTTAAATTCTGTGAAGAATAATTAGGTGAGGGTTAATTATTAGTTGGAATGAATTAGTTTTCTTAGCTTTAATTATGACAATAATTGAGGTTGTATTAATTCATAAACATTGACATAATAAGTGATTCCTACATACCCTCCACAGCTGACTTATGTATGTATTATATTATATCAATCCGACATTAAAATTAAAATTTGTGTTAAATAGAAATGAATATCAATGGATGATAATATCAATAATTCATACAATAATATTAATGATTAAAATATAGCATAATACACATAATAATTAAGCACAATATATTTTAATTAAGCATAACTATTTTTATATGTAATGTCAAAATTATGACCAATTTTAAAAATATTTATATATGAGATATATATTATTAAAATAGATTTTAGGAGACCAGATTATTTATGATGAAATTTTGACAAACATAATATAATATATTAAGGAAAAATTATGAAATTTACTCCGATGTTACTTGTATCAGTCAACTTTGAAATTTGCTCAAACTTTTTCTTCTTATGGAATTTTAAACCAAAATTTATTTTTATTAATTAAAAATATCATAAGTGATTTACAAGACTATAAATAAATACATTTAACGTGAGATATACTGTGGAATTTGAAATTGCTGAATTATGCCCTTTAATTAAACAAATAGGAGTAATTTTTTTCCTAAAATTGAAATATCTAAATTATACTTGCACCACCTCTTTCTCTCTAAACTCGTCACAATCTATATTTTATATGTCATCATTGCCATCCCGATCACTCCCCAACTCTCTATTCAACGATATAACACGTGACTTTTAAACCTCATAAGTTACTAAGAATATTTTTAACTATCAAAATATAAACATTAAAATAAAATCTCATAATAAAACAAAGGGATAAGTTTCAAAATTGATCAATATATTATAGTAAAATCGGTGATTTTTTATTTTTTACCATATACTAAAAAAGTATGTTGGGTTTGAAGATTCCTGGAGTAATTTTGGTTGGAATTAGGTCATATTGATATACCACACAATTTATTTGACTTTTTTTGCTATCTCTTTCTTTGGACTGTTTTGCATATCAAAATTGTTCAATTATCCACATAAATATTTCTTCTGGATTTGGTCACGCTGCCTGCAATCATTGACATATTCATTCCATATTTCTTTCGACTTCCAAACTTGGAAATTAAATAAAAATTAATTCCAAATATCCACTAGCATGTATATTATTAATCAATCATTGGCGTATACTTCCTTCACAAAAAAAAAAGGTATTTTATCATTACATAAATATTAAAAAGTTGCGCTCTATTAATAAATTTAGTAATATCGAGTTAATATGTGTAATTAACCAAAAAAAAAAAAAAAAACAAAGTAATACTCTCTTTGTTCCGCAGGAGTGGTCTCATTTCTCATTTTTGTTTGTCTCATAAAATATTCTCATTTTCATAAAATGACAAACTTTTTCACATTCACCAGTTGCACAAGTAATAATCACTTTTTTTTCCTACTAGAAGGAAAGTAATATCAAAACCATATTTCTTCTATGTCTCTCGAAATTGATTCTCTCAAGTCTCACCTAATACAATGATTTGGACTACCTTACTATAATGTGACATCTTTTTAATTTCTTATAAGTCAGATTTTATTAGAAATAATTAAATCCTAATATAACATCAAAATTAACTTAATTATAATGATAAAAACCCCATTAATTAAATGAAGATGTGTGTTAAATATATTTTATATTTATTCTGAGCCATCTTATAAGTTATAACGGTGAAGCATCGATTTCCTTACAATTTAATTTTGTGAGGATTATTAGAAAATAAACATTATCTACACCAAGGCCGACAAGAAATGCAGTAGTTTTTGACTAAGTGGGTTTTTTTAAGAATAAATCAAGTAATAAATTATATTTTTCTTGGACTATAACTCCCAGAACACTAGGGATCATAATAATAATAAACAATAAAATATAAAATGTAAAAAAAAAAAAGGAGCATAGGGTTGATGAACAGTTCTTAGTTCTCATAGGGCATGCTTTTGTAGCTGTCACACTTTAAATTTATAACAATTAAATATAGCAGCATAGACTAATTCTGTAATAATTAGTATTATAAAAAAGTGACAAATGAGGGAGGTGACTACTAGTCGTACATGAAATTATTAAAGCTGTACTGAACCAGTCTAAAGATTCTTGCTTAGGTATAAATTAAAGCAGATTTGTTGACTCTAAAACTTGATTAATCAAACTACTAAAGATGCAGATTAGTTGAATAATTCATATTTTTTTCCCACCTACTTATCAATTTGGATGGGGTTTTGTTTTGCATTCATAAATTCCCAATCATGAAATCGTCATTCTACCGACCAGGCTCATGGTTAATGAAACTATGCTTAAAAATGATGCTATTAAAATAAAGGAGAATTGTCGATTCAGGACCCAAAAGATAGATTAATTATCGATTCAGGACCCAAAAGATGATGGGAAGGTCTTGGGTTAGGCAAGCCTAAACGATTTAGGCAAGTTTGATCCATTAACCCAAGCTCAAACCTATATAATATACCCTAATTGGGATTAATAAACCCTATTTGGGATGGGTCAACCCATTTGGGTAGGATAAAACCCGCCTAAACCGTTTAGGTCTGCCTAACGCAAGTTTTTGCCAAAGATGATTTGTCAATTCATGACCCGAAAGATCAAATAATGCTCAATCCAGGACCTGATATTGAGGTCCTCGATTGAGAATTGTGTGATCTTTTGGGTCCTGGATTGAGAATTTTTGTGATCTTTCAGGTCCTGAATTGAGAATTAATCTTTCGGGTCCTGAATCCATAATTAAACTATACATGAAGTGATATAATAATAATAATATATAAAAAAGGATAGATTTTCATGTGATCAAATATTTAGGAGAGAATTAAAATTCACAATAAATACATCATAGTCTTCTGCTAAACACAGAAACCAGATTCATGTTTGTTGGTGCAGTTCACAAATATTGAATGAGCTCAACTGAAAACTTCCCTTTCCTTGTAGGGTTTATTTCTCCAACCTGAGAAGTGAGAGTCTTTGTAAGAGGAGAAGCATGATAGAGTACATGTCTATAAACGAACGGCTAGAAAGCGTACACAAGATTTCCATCTGTACTTTTCGAAGCTAAACTGAAGTACGATAGCAAATATGGATTCGTGGTAGGGGAGACTAAGATGCAGAAGGCATAACAAGAATGATCAGCTGAATGATCAAGAAATGGTGCTTCGAAAAACATAACCCGATTCTAGGGTATATATGCTTAGAG
This sequence comes from Plectranthus barbatus, assembly GCA_026898455.1. Lineage (NCBI taxonomy): Eukaryota > Viridiplantae > Streptophyta > Magnoliopsida > Lamiales > Lamiaceae > Plectranthus > Plectranthus barbatus. Next base: position 62,019 of record JAPKLW010001850.1, on the reverse strand, counting down.
AATCAAAAGGGACACACTGCAAAGTGCAAACACATATTATGCCTATAAGAAAGGGTGTTACTAGCTTTCATGACCAGACCCTAGAATGAAACGCGAGATTGGTTTTAACTTTAGAGACGCGAGTTAAGAAGATAATGAATAATTAAGACGAAAAGGAGAGTAACTCACCTTTAGTCTTCCTTTACCACTGACAGAGATGATGTCGCCTGGCTTCATGGTTGTATTGCTTTTTGTAACAGTGGCCCAATTGACACGCACATCTCCGTTGCTTGATTATCAACAAGATACGGTCAGTTCAGTTACTTTGTGCGTGCTGCACGTGCAGATCACTCATTCGACATCAAACATGGAGAAATTAGGTAGATAACTCAGGTGAGAAAAGAATGGTTTGGAATCAAAACTCATGATATGCAGATAATGTGGGACACATTGCTCAATGAGAGGGTCACAGTGATTGATTCAACGAGGCACCAGCCCGTATTATCACAAACCACAACTTAGCTTTTGACTTGACTAACAAGAGAAGGATGGGATACCTGATCAAAGTAGCCATTTTAGATCGTGAAATCTTGAAGCCGGCACTAGCTATGGCATCAAGTCGTTGTGACGCTTCCACAGTTTTGAAAGACTTGGTCCTATAGGTCAGTGATCATGATTTTCAATGTTCATGATGACAAAAGAAAAATGTCAATACTGATTTAAATATACGTGGTAATAACCTCGGCGGCTGGTACTCAAGAGCAAGCAGTGGTATCTTTCCACAGGTGACAGAAACATTTCTCACCTGCAAAATGACAGGAAGTAATGTTTACTATAATGCGCATCAACGGTCTCTAGGATTTGTTACTCGATATTTTACTTGTAATAGAATTGAAGTGAGCACATGCACATGCACTCTCTCACCTAGTTAAGTTGCTAAAAGCAAAACATCAAGGTCACAATTCACTTGCAAATGGCACCTAAAGTAAAAGCTAATTTCATGGATATCGATCAGAAAGGTTAAATAGGAAGTAGAATATGTTTCTTGGTTTTGATCGTGAGACACAATTTCCATTGTAAATAAGTTGAGTTACAGACAGAGCAAATCAATATACACATAAGACAGGAGACATACCTTGTCTAATGAAGACACAAGAAAGTCAACAAGTTCCGGAACAACGAGAATTTGGGCACCTTTATCTCCCTACACAAACCAAATAAGTATTGCTGGTGTACATGGTCATCAAACATTTGAAGTCATCGAAAAGTAAAACGCGACACTGGTAATATGTATGATTCACCGATTTTAAGTACCAACAATGTGCAAAATCAACTATAAAGCTCAAATCCATCGAAACGTTAGTAAGAATATTACCTTGATCACAGAAAGACCTATCTTTCACAAAACTGATTTACTAAGAACCAAAGGTTATGGAATTGGGGATGCAGATTTGTCATCAAATAATGGGATTATAAAAGAAACTTTTCAGATAGAAGTGTTTCCGAACAACATCACCACGTTCTAACTAATGGCTAAAGTTAATTCCACTTCTCTATAGCAGACCATCAGTAAGCTAGTTTGAGATTGAACAATACGATATGAACCAGTTTGTACACTAAATGGAAGTAATCATGCTGTAAGAAATAGAAAAGGGCCAGAAACTATGAAAATAATTGAAGTAAAATCAGTTTAAAACCAAAATGTCATTGGGAAAAATATACCTGCAGAATGATATCTCCTAGTTTATCCCGCACTATCCCAGTTCCAAGGATTGACCCGAGGAAGTCACCATGTGTACAAGGTTCAAATCCAAAATTTCCTGAGATACTAATAATTTGAAACAACTTCACCATCAGAATAAGAGCCTCTTCTCTACTCACACAAGACAGAAAGTCGCAAAATCATCTCCACAGAGATTGATACCTCAGTGCTGCAACAATGTCGGGATCAGATGTTAATATGTCTGGATGTCCAACTGAGAGCCGGCAACGCTCAGCCTTTGAAGTTTTCGATGCAAAAGAATTTTAATAGCAAGATGATTAACCATAACAAAAATTTCAAGAAAGAGTTGCAGGTTCCAGACCTCTGGATATCCTCCCTGAGCTACCACCTTGATGTCAGCAATCTTTTCCAGAGCAAGCATCGATTCTTTTAACACAGGAGGTGTGAGAAAGTCAGTGTGTAAGATTTCTCGCCTTAAAGATGCACGGTTTGCCTATCACACAAGAAGAAGACAAATTGCTGCAATCAAATGATCAAAATCAACAGAAAATGGTAAGAAGGGAGATCATCTCCAGTATACAAAGAAAGAGCATATCACAACTAAGAAATATAAAGTGTACCATTTCAAGAATTCTCTTGACACCTTCAACGGTGTCCTTATCCACCACTCCTTTAAGGAATGCGTCGACTTCGCCCTTCACAGCCTGTGGTGAGGGGCACATATCCAAAGCTGCGTTACAAGAGCAAATGTCACCAGCCGTAATTGAGATAAACTTTGAACCTACAACCTAGTTAACCAAAAATTGTTCATGACAAATACAAACGGGGGCAATAGGCCACAATTCAAGACACCATGTTTTCACTAGAACATGTTCTGCTTCACAAAATCATAAACCCATTATTGAAAACAAACTAAATGGCTGTTCAAGATTCAATCTTTCGTTCGGGCCGTCGGTTAGAAGTCGTGCGTGTATGTTTCTACGGAAGAAGAGATTCAATGTTTCAGGAAATTTGATCATTTCGTTGTCAAACCTGAGGAGGAAGTGAAAGGAGCGATAAGAGGTGAAGTTCTGAAGCTACTGAGATTGGTTCTGACATAGACTGACGGCGGCACCGCCCTTCGAATGAAAGCTTGCGCGGCTGCGCCGCCGGCAGCCACGGCCGAGGCTCGTAGCGCCCACATACTACCCGTCGATTACAATTTGCCCGGCCCGTATCCAATCTGACAATCAACCCGGATTCGAGTTTTAAAACCTGTCCATATTTTTCATATTTTGTGACCGTGTTTGTTTATAATAATTATAAGCGTAGCAATGTCGATATCGAGATAATTATTTTAATGGTTCGAAAAAGAAAAAAAAAACTTTCCCCATTTTGGGACAATTCCAAATGATGTTCGAAGAGAATCGAGCACAAAATCGCAACTTTCAAAATCTTGATAAACATATATATATATATATATATATATATATATATATATATAAGATATACATACCAGAACTAGTGACTTGCTCGTTTGATCAAGCAATTCGTTGACATCCTAACTCGCGACGCAATTAGTTTAAACACTTTATCTAAATTCAGGTCATGAATTCGAGCTTCAACTGGAATGTAATGTGAAAGAAAATGTGTGATTTCTCTGTAGGAAAAGTTCAGACCAATCTGTTCTACAACCATTACAAGCTCAAGTGTCTCATCACTCTTCCATAACATGCTACAACACAGGCGAAAATGTGGGGAAACAGCATTCTCCACCACTCAAAAACGGGAGTTTCTCTTTCATCGAGCGTCAGGTTGTGGGATATCATCACCTCAACTAAGATAGCTATAGCCAACTACCATAAGAACAAGAACCAGCAAAGCAGCCGGAACGGCCCACATCCAGTAGTTTGTTGCCTTCTTGCGTTTCAGAATAACTTTTGGAAGATCTGAACCTCTAGGGCGTCCCCTCTGCCTCACTGTATGTTCTTTCCGTTCCTTGCTCTTCTGCGCTGCTACTGGTGTTTCGACTTTTTCTTCCTCCTTCTCCGGTTCAGCTTCCTCTTCAACTGTTTCAGTTGGTTCTTCGGAGTCAACAGCAGCAACACCAGCTCCATTCTTCTTCCTAGCCCTCTTCTCACGCTCCTGCATGGATTGTGACAAAATATTTGAAACTCGAACTCACTAGGAAATATCTAATTGAAAAAACTTGAAACCAAAAGAAAAAAGTTCGTTCTTTGAGTTTCTTCTCAGCTTCCTTATGAGCTTTTATTGCTGCTTTGGCAGCAGCCTTATCCGCCTGCCTCCTCTTCCTCTCCTCTGCCTGATTACGCTTGGCTAACTCTTCCTCTCTCTTGAGCTCCTTCAACTTCTTCTCATCAACTACAGGAGGAGTATCTTTTTGCAATTTATCTGCAGGAGGGGCCTCTACTTCGTATTCCTGGTCGATTTTCTCCAAGACAGATTCCGTTTTCTTATTTCCTTCTTTTGGGGCTTTAGCACTCTTTGCTTTCACTACTTTCTGCTCAGGGGCAGCAACTTCCTCCTTTGGGATTTCTTTAACTTTTGTTTTAATAACCTCGGTCTCGGATGGAACTGGTCTCTCCACTACCACCAGTGGCTTTTCATCAAAGTTCCTCAAACGTCCATCCTTGCTGAACTGCCTTGAATCAAGGGATTGCAAAATTCTACTTTCATAGTCAGCCCTGAAAGACTTGTTACCATTCCAGAGGGCCATGAACTTCTCAACCTATCAGGATCAGAAGTCAAAAGTTAAAAAATTATTTTGTGCTTAAAAAACTAAAAATTGGGTTTGGATAGAAGATTTGATTAAAGGGAGCATTTGAATGGAATACCAAGTAAACCCATCCCAAGCAGATTTTGAATATGTAAATGCATAAATAGTTTGAAATGATGGTGATGAATTTCGTGTTCAGCGTATGAACTCATCAAAAACCACCAAAAGTAATTTCTGTAATAAATTTCAAATCCACCCACCAAATTTTTCATAACCAAATGCACACGAGTGATTTATAACTTCAGCCTCAAGAGAAGTTATCAAACCTCTGAATTTGAAAGCTCCCTCACAGCATCAATATCCTTTTTCGCTGCAAGTACTTTAGCTTTTGCCAGGAGTGTACGGTTATTGTAGAAGGGGGAATTCTGCAGTCAAAACATCAACACTCAATGATGAAAATTCAATGTAAATTTATGCAGAAATCCACGTAAAATGGCTTGGAGAATATATTAAGACTAGAAAATCTGAGTTTAAAAAATATATTTAAGAGAATAAAAGGAAACCCAGATACAACAAAGACGAACAAAAAAAAACTCAGAAATTCAAAAAGGAAACTTTAGCAGAGAGAAGAAGTATAACTTCAAAGATTAATATTTAATCTAATTACAAGAAGAAAATGGCATTATGGCTTCACAGAAATTTAAACAATTACAGCCACCAAATTCACTATTGAACAATACCGTCTTCTTTGAAAAAACAAAATTTATATCTAACAGAAAATTAATAAAGTGCCAAAACAGTGGAGAGGCTTTCGACCTTGAACAAGTAAATATAAATCTACAAGCCTCGTGAAACTATATTGCCTGGTTATTGCCTCGTGAAACTATAATGCCTAGTTATTGCGAGTATTACTTAATTAATTGATTGGCATCATGTATGATACAACTTATAATTGCAGAATCATTGCCAGTGCCTTGACATGCAAGAGTAGGATACAGCTGTCAATTGGATCTATTAAGCAGAGGTATATGCATCCGTACACCAATGGAATAGCATTTTGTAAGGATTTAAGGAGAAGCTTCGTCCAATTTTCTCATAAATTATAGTGCTCACAACAGGTTTGCTTCTAATAAGCCATAACACTGGTCGCTTCATGGAATATAAACTATACATATTTAAATCAGCAAGATAATTGAGAATTAAAGTATGCAATCATCAGTACTGGATAAATGTAAAATAAACAAATACAATGAATCAAGAGTTATCAAGTACTTAATACAATAGATAGAAAAGCATACCCCTTCATCTCGTTTTTTCCTCATCTCAGTAATGTTCTCAAAAATCTTATCCCTCTTTTGTGTAACTGCAGTCAATTCTTCCTCTAAGGCATTGATCTCTTTCTCTAGAGCCAATTTTTCTTCATCTAGCTGCTTGATCTTGGCAAAGACCACCTGTTTGTCCTTCCTAACTCCATCAAGATCAACACCTATTGACTGAAAATTGCATAGTCGTAAGCAATATTGGTATCAGTTAATGCAAGGGAAGGTCAGCCGGTATAGTACTTAAAAGTGATTAAAAAACACTAGAGTTTTTCATGACTAGTTACTTACTTTGACCTGGTCCTGGATGGCTTCCTTTTCCCCCAAGGAGTCCTGAATCCTCGCCCTCTCAGCAGCATTTGCTATAACCTTCTCCCTTGTCCCCTCAAGTAGCTTAATTTCCCTAAGAATCTGCTTCTCTTCACTGAGAGGAATGCTTTCATGCTGAATACGGTATTGCAAGCTTTTGATCTAAGCAAGATCAGTAACAAAGAAAAAATCAACTTCAAAGGTAACATGTATATTAAAAAGACGATCAGAGCTAGATCCATTTCTATCAAGACTTACAACACCATTGAGTTCTGCCTCGGATGAACATATACTAGAGCCCCTGTCTCTAGCTCCAGAAGTGCCTCTCAACTTGCCTAGAGCCTGCTGGAGAGGTTCCATTTCTTTTCTCTTTTCGTCCAATACCGTCTTGAACTGTTTGTTCTCAACACTTAAAGAATGTATTTGAGTTCTAACCTCAGCCCTTTCAGCCTGCAAAACATGTTCAATGATAATAGCATCTCTCTCATTATTCTAACACATGCGAGCCTACAAACCAAAAACTTATTTGTATCAAGAGAGAGCAGCTTCAGAGATAGGAAATTCAACAGACAGTGGCTGGTTTAGAAATCCAAACTTTTGGAATCAATATTCTATCTGAAATGATAACCAGAAAATATTTCACAAAGAGTTTTTTCAAAATCTATGGACACAGGGAAGCTGCTTCAGATAATAATAACACAGAAAAAAACTGAGGTAAAAATAAAATAAATATAAAAGCAATAATACTGAACTCTGGCAAACCCTTCACTAAAAAATGATGATAATAATAATAATAATAAACATACACCGAGAATTCTATGCTATATTTCTATTGCCAATTTAAGTATATATAATAGCTAGGAGCAACTTTGAACTGTTATATAAATACATATTACCATGTGCATGTCATATTTCCATATTTAAATGTGGTTTAAATAAATCTTCTTTCCATTTTATCAGATCAAGGACAAGTCTAGCATCAAAAAGGCTTTAGCACAGTTTGATTATTTCGAATACTACTGTTGTACAATAGTGCTAATACCAAGTGCACCTTCAAAGCCAAAACATTAGGTTGCAGATCAAAAGCTATCAATATATCAGCTAGGTCCTAGGTGCTAAGCATCAGTCATGGGATCATTTACATGCAAAACACAAAGTGTTACAGCTTACCCTTTTGGTCTTCAGTTTTTCAAAAATCTGCGACCGGGCCTGGTTCTTTTTCTGAAGCTCTTTATCAGCCACATCGAGCTTCGCCTTCAGATTCTGGTCTTCAAATGCTCGGTATCTAACAATATAAAAAGAGTGTATCTGTGAGGGCTCAGGCCATTCGTCAACCACATCCTTAGGCAAATTGGACTCTGAAAGCTTTTTCAATTCCCCATTAGCCGGCTCCTCAGAACCATGAGAGCCAAATTTTATGTTGACTTTTCCACCTTCAGACAACGTATTGGTTTCACTCTGAGCTTCCAAGGCTGATTTAGAGTCTAGTATCTCCATACCCATCATACGTAAAAATCACCTACAGCAAAAAACACAAAGCAGAATCTCATTTCCTGAAGCAGAAGACAACAAGCTTAACATCGAGTACATAAATACACCATAGAAACATCCCAAGGAGCAACTTTAGCGTGGTTTATCAGCATGTATCCAATCATAAAATCATCACCCGGAGGGTGTAGCATGGTTAATCATACAGCTTACATCACCAAACGCCAGGTTTTCATAGTTCAAGTTAAGTCAATCAAAATTGCTTTATTTCGGAAAGGCAATAGGATTAATGAATTTAGCCACTCAAAAGTTCTAATCTTTCACTCCACATTTTCCGCTGAACAGTGAGCGGAAATCAACAATTGAGGATTTCTATATTTAGTTTGAGACACTTCAACTCGGAGAGCAATAAACCACAACTCCTTCCTCAATTCTCAAAGATCCACTATTTTCTCAATAAACTGCAAGCGCTCGAACATATCCATCATCCATCCACCAGATTAAACAATCAAGATTCAACCTTTATCAGCTATTCATCACACTTCAAAAAGGAAACATCAAATTCAATAAATGATTCAAAAACCAAACAATTCCTTCAATCAGTAAAATTAAATGCAAACGACAAACATAGACAATCCGAATTTGATTCGTCGAACCAAAACATACAAATAACCCGCAAATTCTAAGTATCTTCTGATAAAAACATAGTCCACACTCTTCTTATCCTTCGATCAAACAACAAATCACCAATTCACCACAAATGGATCGAGATCGGTAGATCAGACAATAACACATGGTCAAAACATACTGAAGCTTTATCACAGGGGGGAACGATAACATTAAAATGGAGCATGATATTAAGCAAATCATCAAAGATGGCGGTAACGTACCAGCAAAGAGCGAGCGGAGAATTTGAAGGGGGTGTAATTAGGCAGAAAAGGACCCCAGATCTTCTTTATACTAGAGAGAGAGAGAGAGAGAGGGTTTGGGATGGAAAATCTTGATTTGGGGCTAAAATCGGAATGTCAAGGTTTTTCCATTTCAGTTATATTTTTTAGAGCTTTTTTCAATTATTTTTGAAGTGGGATACTATAGTATTAATTGTGTGTTTTGCAGTTGATATTATAATAATGGTGCAGTGCAACTCATCTCCACATCATAAATAAAAATTTGAATTTTAAAATAAAGTATCAAATGTAGCTTGTATGATCTAGATCTAATAACTTTTTTTTTTTCAGCATCAAGCAACTGGGTTAGTCATACTGACATCTAATCAACGAAGATGTAGTGATCCACGATCATTAAAAATATGTATGTAATAAAAAGGAAAAATATTTAACTACGCGATCATTTATGATATCAATATAAGATGTAAAATCAGTGGCAAATCAAAGGAATTCCTAGTCAGAATTTTTTTTCGTTTCTATAATATCGTAATTTGTATTTTATATTATAATTTTACAGAATTTTTTTTCACCACTGACAATTACAAAGTGGTTAATTCGAGATCTTGCGTGGACATACTAAATACGTAGGCTAATAAGGGTTTACCATGATTAACTCTACAGATTGATTAAGTTTAGAAATGATAATGAAGTTAAATTTTATATAGTTTTATACAATTCTGAGATGTGCAACGACGTCGTATGAAGGTGGGTCAATGAGGGCGTGTTTGGGAACACGTGTTGGGGAGTGGACCAACACGTTGATTTTAGTACAGATATTTTGATTGTCGGACCCATCGATGATCACGATGATGATTTTATTGCCTAAAGGCCCCTCCTCTTTTTTTTTTTTTTTTCCGTATTTGCATTTTTTGGCCCGCTTGTGCATTTCTTTTATAGAGCACTAATTTCCCACTTCATTAAATAAATAGTTTAATGTATTTTTATCAATCATAAATCAAATATTTCATATATTTTTTCTTATAAAAATATTGAATCATCCTAATATATATATTGCGGATCTAAAATGTTTAATATGAGTGGTAGTTAGTGAAAAATAATTTTCAATTGCAAAAAAAAATATTTAATTTAATTATTGGTCTTACCAATTACCAAATCAGAGAGATGTTTTTTATTTGTTGTTTTGATATCATTGGATCAAATTTCAAAATCAAATTGTTTTTTATTGTATTTGTATAAATGATTATCTTTACAAAAAAAAAAAAAAACTGAAAATTTTCAAATTATGTGTAGTACACATATTTGTAGGACATTTGCTTGATTAATGTTATTTTATGGGTATTGAGTTTCTCATTGACGCGTTTTATATTTTTCAATTGTAAAAATAACTTATGAGTGAAGGCGCGTGTGCAATACTGCGATAGCCCCCAAATCGTAATAACTAAAATATTTTCCTTAATTCGAGTACATATTTAAAAAAAAAAAAGGAAAAATAATATTTTGAAGGCAACCATATCATAATGTTGGGCCAACTAATATAAGGCCCAATATATTTAAACTAAATAGAGGCCCAATTGCAACTCCAACGATTACCAACGATAAGTCCATAACTCGTTACTGTATTAAAAAATAAAATATTGCGAGTTGCAACTCAATTAATTATAGGTATAGTTTCATGCAAGTTATCCTAATCATAAGAATCTAATATATTATAATCTAAATATGAAATATCTCGAAACTTATTCTTTATTTTCTGTGTATACTATAAAAAAATAATTTTAATAGTAGGTGTCCTCCAAATCCTTCATAATTCAGTGTTTGCAAAACTACTACATCTACCACGTTCTCTCATTTTCATTGGCATAATTTACGAGACGTTTGGTTAGTGAGTTTCGAAATGAGGGAATAGAATAATTTCGAAACCACCGTTTGATTAAAGGTTATGAAAAATGAGAGTGATACTCAAATACCTGAGAATCACCAAAACCCTAAAAAATGGTGGGTTTCATTTTATTTTCATATCTCATTACCAAAATTATTTATTTCACATTGTTTTATAATTACTTTCTTATTTATTTATTTTTATAATATTAATCTAAAATATTATGATAATTATATTATTTTATAATATTATATGTTATTATAATTATAATTTATTCTTTTAACATATTAAAATAATAACATTATTATATAAATCATTTATTTGTATCTTAATTTATATTTTATAAAATAAATAAGAAGATAAATATATTATTTATTTATTTTAATATGATTATGTTCTCTTTATTTTTATCATTAAATTAATTATTTATTTCTTATTTTTAAATTTATTTTATTTATAATTATTTTCTTTTTCTTGTCTTTATAATATTTTTTTATAATTATATTATTTTATAATATTATATGTTATTATAATTATATATTATTCTTTTTAATATATTATAATAATAATATTATTATAAAATCAATTATTTATTTTGTATATTAAATTTATATTTTATAAAACAAATAAGAAGATTAATAAATTATTTATTTATTTTAATATGATTTTATTTCTTATTTTTTATTCCCATTTATTATCGATATTTTACCCTCATGGACCAATGTCTCGTTTTTAAAATTAGTAATTAATAATTAATTTTTTCTCATTTTATTTTATACTCCCCCGTTCCGATTATTTGATACGGGTTACTATTTTATGGTGTTTCAATTATATTATTTAATTTATATATTTAGTATTGTTTTTTCTCTATTAATTTACCATTAGACCCTTGAACAACTTTGGAAAACGCGAATATTAAATGTAATATTATGAAAATGAGAAGTTAATTAATGATTTAAATAAGTATAGTATTGGAAGTTTGTTTAAATATTAAATAATTTTTGGCAAACATGCAAAATCAAACGGGGCCATATGATCGGAACGTATGGTGCCGTAATATTTAGATTCATTCTAAATTCATTTATAGGATAAATAAAGTCCAATAAAGTGATTCCACCAGTCCCAATAATTTGATTCCGATCAAAATATCTATATATAGCTAAAGGAACTTTGCTAACTAAATGAAGATCGAGTCATTTTGGCAAAGTGATCGAATCATTTAACGTTAATGTGATTGCATCACATCAGCACAAAATAATATCGAAGTTGTAAAGAGTGGTGGTCTGGGTTTTGGGTTGTTTATTGCTAGGCCCAGCTATTCCGATCAGCCTTTGGTATTGTTTATGGACTGGATGTTGGTTCGGGTAAACGGTTGGGGCGGTTACTTCCTTAACCCACTATATAGTCTGAGTGACCCATTTCACTCGAGCATTCGAAACTCTAACGCTAATCTTGTGCCCCTCTCTCTCTCTCTCTCTCTCTCTCTCTCTCTCTTCTTTAATACGCTCCTTCTCTCTAGAACTTCTGGTGATCTGAGTGAGAATTCCGACGAGCCCGTGAGTGATTGTGAGCCTTTAAACCCTAGCCTACCCATATACATCGTCCCTTTGGCCGGAGGAAGGTAGGGACTCACCCAAGGTGAGTGTAACGCCCCCAACTGACCTTCCCAACTTTGGGGCGCGCTACAGTCGAGGCCATCGATTTTCAAACACATTTCACAATTTAAAATTAGCCGAAGACTTGTAAGAATTTAAAAGAGCATTGGAAATAACATTTGAAACGCATTCAACATTTTTCAAAAGATCATAAGAAAATAGATTAAACATTTGCTCAGAAGTATTCAACATACGGGAAGGAATAAGGTTCAGAGCGTGAAGCAGCAGTGTGTGCAGTGTAGTGGAGATATGCATATGAAGATGCATATCTCAGGGTCTTTTTCAAAATCTTTACAATCCTCGCTTCGCCTGTTTACACCCCGTACTCCCATCCTTACTGCTTAACCTGCGTATTTTAGAAATAATACGAGGGGCTGAGTACTGATGTACCCAATGGAAACATGCCCGAAAAATACAGTTTAAATAAGAATACTATGCACACAAACAAATAATCACGGGGTTTTATTGAAAGATGTCGTGTTATCTAAAACATTTAACTCGCACGTGCTATCTAACATGTTATCATATCTGTTATTCGTGGTGTAACTGGAATGCTCACTTCCAAGTTACGATGAACAACTGGAAATGGACGAACCACTCTACCCACTGACATCAATTAGTGCACTAGTCTCAGTATAGTGCCTTGAGACCCGATCGATTAACAACCAATTATTCCTGGATCCAACAATCTCAAGATGCTCCCTACCTCATTTCACAATCTGTGAGGCTCCCTACCCCACTTCACAATTTGTAAGGCACCCTACCCTACTATTAATGAGTCTTAGCATAGCACAATCCTGGTTCTGTACTCATTAATTAAACTCTCTGACGATGTGAATCGAAAGAGGAACATATATAATAACACAAAACATTTTGCATAGCAATCATTTAAATCAAAGCATTTTTCACATGTTTTGAAAAAAAATGCATTTTCATTTTTATACTGAAATAACTCCCACCTGGAATTAAGCTTTATCGACTACATGTTTCCTTGTTAATCGTGTGGTTGAGCTCGATTTCCTTATCACTTATCTTTCTACAACAATAATAATATACAACTGATTAAGATAGATGATCTAGGACATACATCTAACTCAACAATTCCCAAACAAACACTTCACATTTTCTACCTTTCAACTACATGCTTCAACCTCCTTTAATCGAATAAAACCAACCCGACTCTCGATTACATAAACCAACACCTTAAACATGCTTAAACGTGCTTGGAAAAACATATATTAAACTCAGGAATCGAAAACGACTTGAAACGAATAAAAAACAGACGAGAAAACTATTATTTCCTCTCTATGGGTGTGTGTCGACCGATATGCCTCCCTGTATCGGTCGACACAGACCATATCGACCAAATTCTCACCCCATATCGGTTGATATGGCTGGTCGATATGCCTCTGCTGCGTGGTGGCATTAACTCCTTCGGGATTGGTGTTAAAGGGCAGGACGGAGGTTCGATTCCCGCTGCCAGCAACCTTCCAGGTTTGGTAGACGCCAACTGGAGATGTGGTTGGGGTGCATCAGACTGCAGGCCCTTACATCGAACCCGAGGGGTAGGTGTTACAGTGAGTTCTGAGCCAACATTCATGCCCCTTCGTATCTTGGCAAGGCGCAAAAGTGCACTGATCCGAAGATCCACGACGACGAAAGCTTCAGAGAAGGTCCGAGCTTCATGATCGGTCCCAGTTCCGAGCAAGGAACCCTAATTCATTTAGGGCTAGGTCGGAGTCCGAGAGTAACAAACCAAAAATGGGTCGGCAGGCTTGATACCCAAGAGAAGCACACCAGAAATCAAAACACGCTAAGTCAAGTGATACAATTGTTCGAATCGGTGCCCATCTCAATGGTTGCAATCATTTGAATCCTTGTAATTGGATGGAATATTGTAATTATTCGTCAACAATCATATAACTTGGTCAGTTGCCTATAAATATATGACATCTATGATCATTCAGACTAGGGGCGACAATCTCTGACTCGACCCGACAACCCGACCTGAACCTAACACAAAATTAGCGGGTTGGGTTAACCCATTTAACCGTTGGGTCAATTTTGGGTTGAACCCATAAACCCAATTAAATTTTGGGTCGGGTCCGGGTCACCTGTCTGTGGGTCAACCTGCGTAACCCGAATAACCCGCCAAATTATTAATTTGAAATTAATAAAGTTTTATATCTTACCATTTTAGCAAATTTTTTAATGTATTTGATTTTTATTCATGAATATAATATTCAATGTGTTATACTATAAATTAAATTCTATATTATACGTCAAATTATACATATAATAATAATAATAAGAAATATGCCTAACACAAATTTAATGAGGTTTGATTACAAAATTGTCACATTAAAGATATTATAATTGTATTACATAAAAAATAGTAAATATAATAAATTTGTGGGATGTAATATTTAAAGAAAATGACAAACATAAATTTGTTATATCTTTTATTATAAATAATATATTTATGTTATAATATTATAAATATTATAAAAATAAAAATATATATAATATTTTTTATGGGAATAGTTTTTTCACTATTATTAGGGTGGGAATAGGCCGGGCTACCCGACAGGGGCCTACGACCTAGCCTACCACAGGCCAGACCAGACCAGGCCAATTTCGTAAATAGGTCAGGCTTAGGCTATTTAAAAAGCCTATTTAGCTAAGCAGACCCGGGCTCAGGCTCAAAAATAGGCCTACTAAGCCTAACAGGCCGACCTATGAAAATAATCATATATTATATAATCAATTAAATATATTTATTATCTAGAATTAAAAATTTATTTATGATTTATGAATAATAAAATAAGTTAAATAAATCATTTGTTACTAAATAATGTATTTATCTAAATTATTAAATATATTTGCTATTGAAATAACATAATATATTTATAACTTAAAAATAAAATATGCATTATAAATTTTAAGTAGGCTCTCATAGGCTTTATACAGGCTAAAAATCAGGCCTATTTCATTAAAAAGGCCAGACTTAGGCCTACAAAAAGACCTAAGCCTTCGGGACCAAAGCCCAGCCTAGCCCAGCCTATTCCCACCTGTTAATATATAGATAGATTATCTAATTATTTAAAATATAATTATAAGATTATAAACATATTATATATATATGCATATATTAGTATATTTATAATGTATGTTTTTTTTATATTATACATCTAACTATTTTTATTTATTTGATAATATCAAAGCAAGTAGATAAAATACAAAACTTATAAAGAAAGATAAAATAGTGAAAACATAAGGTTTTACTAAAATATATTATATATGTATGTGCTATAACATTAAAATATATCAAGTAAAATAAAATTAATGTGATTAATGATTTACACCGCACTACGTGTAATTAATTATATGATATTTTATTTTATGATATATTAAGATGAAATTAATAAAGTCAAATATTTTAACATTTTTTATAGATTATCTTTAATATATTTAATTTTTATTCGTTAATATTACACATATTATAATATAAATTATTTTCTACATTATACGTCAAACTATATATACATTTAATAAAAATAAAAAGAAGTACATTAAACATAAAGTCTATGAGATTTGATTTTAATATTATCCTATAATAATGTTATATTTGTATTATTCTAAAATAACAGTAAATATAATAAATTAATGAGATATAACAATTTAAAGAAAAAGTGACAAATATAATTTTTTAATATTTTTAATTATTTTTTATTGTATATATGTTATAATTGAATAAATAAAGTAAAAATAAAAATAAAAATTTATGTGAATTTTTGGAGTGAACAATTTATTTTACTACTTTGCTTTAATATATATATATATATATATATATATTAATTTATTTATTTGTAAATTTGGTTAGAATATTTAAATAAGATTTGAACTAAAAGATATATATATTTTATTTTTTAAATTTTGTTAGAATATTTGAATAAGATTTAACGGGTCATTTGGTCATTTTTAGGTGGACCTAAAAATAAACAGGTCGGGTTGAACTTACTAGACCCGAAAAATAAATAGGTCGGTTTCGAGTTGGCATATAACGTGTTAATATTAGGTCTCAACCTGACCTGCTAACCCGAACCCAACCCAATTGCCACCCCTAATTCAGAGACATGGAATTCTAAAAAAAAAAAAGCATTTACTATTTCAACAAAAACATTTATTTCCTATTTCAAGTATTATTTATTTAATTACTCCCATAAAATTTCACTCATTCCCAGTAGTTTTATTTCTTAGTTATACATATGTTTTTTTTAAAAATAAATTCAAATAATAAATATGTATAATCAATTGTATAATATATTACTATTTAAATAAACCAAGCCTGATTCTATGCCTTATTAATTAAATAAGTTTTTTGAATAATTCATATCTGATCTAATTAAGAAATAAGTTCAGCTTAACGTGACATATGATTCTAATTTTAGGGCCGTATACGTGATTTTTTTCATATATATAAAAAAAACATCCATTAAATACGCAAAATAAAGTACGAATACATTGAAAAACAAGTAGAAATTGTCCAAGCTCACCCTTTATTACCGGTCACACATCAATTTCATCACACTGGGAAAATATTTAAATTGGAAATTTATTTAATAGAATAGTATTTTTTTTTCCTTAACGTTACTCCCACGACCTTCATGAAGTTAACGTGACTCTCCCATTTGATACACCAAATTCATGACAAATAAATAAATTAAATAAAAAAATATCTTAGATAAAAAATATTAATACCCTTTCTAATTGGAGTGTAGCAAGAATTTTAGTTGTACGCTAATAATTTCAAAAAGAATTTAATTAATTTAAATAACCATTGAATAGTTGTATGGTTGCAATGACTTTTATTTTTAAATATTACTCCCTCCTCCGTCCCACCTCAATAGTCTCGCTTTCCTTTTTCGTCCGTCCCACCTCAATTATCTCATTACTTAAAAAGGCAATTTTTTCACACTTAACAATAAAATATTAATTCCACTCAGCTTACTTTACACTCACACTCCTTACTTATTGTGCCCGGTCAACCCGGGACAATTCAGCCGGGACGGAGGGAGTACTAAAAATGATGTATAGACTTTAGGAGTTATTATATGGTCGACTTGGTTAAAAATTGAATGGAACAGTTCAAATTGCCAACCCAAAAAAATTGAGAATTTTAAACCAAACAAACCGCTTGAAATAATATGCTCCAACTGAACTGGACCAAACTTATTTATTTTATTTTTTATAAATTGTCTAATATATATATATAATATTAAACATAATTCACAATTAATATTTACAAATTTTATACATAAACATAATTCACAAATTTATAATTTAATTATACTTAAAAACATATATAAAATTTGAAATCCAAACCAAAATACTTCAACTCGAGCTGAACCGAATCTATAGTTTTGTTTGAAAATTCTTGATCGAACTGAAATCGGAACTGTTTAGATAGCTAGCTAAAACCAACCATAACTTTTAATTCAGTTCAATTTTACTTATCCCTAATAGACCTTGTTCTATGAATTATATATGGAAATCTTTAATATCTACCGTTTCATGTGCATGATTTTAAGTTACATAGGGTAACTAAACTATGTTTTCTTAAAAAATTAACTAAAATAACGGAATAAGAGGGTTACAATTTTGGTGAATTTGGATCTGCAAATCGGTAAAAATGTGTAATTGAACCGTGATTGTTTTATAGTTAGGTTAGGTGAAATATTGTCGATCAAAAATTGTGGAACACATGTCTGCAGATTTGTCGAGATGAATAAGTGTAGGAACTGAAATTAATTTATATTATACATGGGAAATATTTAAAAACAAATTAGATCTTAAACTAAGAATTTAAAAATGTTTTTTTTAAATTCTCAAACAAAATAAAATAATTTCGGCATTTAGCCATGACTAATTGTAAAAGTCAAAATTGATGGTCGAAGTGGCATCACGATGAGGTAATTGGTTACGCCATCACAGATTCGTCTTGAGCTAGTTTAACATAATTTCACATTGAAAAAAAAAAAAAAACAAATCGCACATAAAATGTCAATAGGGTCACATTTATAGTTCCTATAAATATATATAAAACAAGTTTTTTCTTTTAAATGTTTGTGAGTTTGGATGTTGTTGGTTTCGATATTAGAGTTAGTATAAAGTGTGCAGCAAAAATTAAAAAGCATGTTCTTGCAAATTATAAATTGGTAGTGATCAATCAGTTAAGTTCTTTGAAAATATTGTTGTCTGCCAAGTTGATTATTACAAAGTTTAGTTATACTTCAACACAAGAAGACATTGAGTTTTAAATTCTTATATGATAAAATAAAGCAATAAATAACACAAGATTTTATAGAGTGTTGACATCCAACAGTGTGTTGGAACAGCTCGCTAGTATGAGGAATACTAAGTTTGGTATTTTGAACTTCAGACTTTTAAGGAATCTTCTTTTCCTTAAGTCTGACTCTTGTGATTTCTCTGGCGTGACTCATTTGTCTCTAATAGTGAGATGAAACTAGATTTGATAAACTGATGATTGTCCCGGCTGGTGAAATCATCCATTTTATCGGAGTGGATTGCTTCAAGCTGAAGTGGTTGTTAGTTCACCAGTTCGTTGCTTGAGTCCTTGTTTCTTCTTGTCTTCACGATAACTGATAACTCTTATAAAGAGTTATTATTTCTACTCTAATTGGTTAAATATGCATAGGATTAGATCAATTAAATAGGGTAATTAGTAAAATTTAGGTTAATTAGTTGATGTATCTTATCTTTGTCTATTTGGTGGTGTTTGATTATAGTTTTGGTATGTTTGATTTATTGAACATGATAGTGGGAAGGAATATCTTACCTAGGGAGACCGAAATGAGATCTAGACTTAGGAAATTATAATCTATCTTGATTCTTGTGTAGACATACAAATAACTTAAGACTTGTAATAAACCCTTGCTCTGATTTGTAGCATTTAAACATTGATTCTTGCATAGGCATATGAAAATTAATGAGAAGATGCATATCTAGTAGTGTGAAAACATGCTAGGCACTTAAGAGAGGTTACAAGACACAGTGACGATGTTTGAACTATGCTATAACATATAGGAAAGTAGATAAACAAAAGTTGACAACCTAATCATCTTTTTTCTTTTTGTTAAACCATATTTCTGAAGTGTTTATGATTATAATTTGGGAAGAACAACTTTTAATCATCTTAGCTTTAATTGCCTTTATTTACGCATTTATGCAGTTTTAAGTTTAGAAAAGCATCAAACCCTTATTTGCAAATAATATTATGTGCACGACTTACTTTCACTCATTTGGGTACGATATCTGGACTTTGATCTATACTACTTGTTGAGACTGCGTGACTTGCGTATTAGATTATAACTCATCATAGCACAAGACAACAATGACCAAACTGATGGCTTCGATCACAAACTCAGTTTGTCTTGATCAACTTTTACAATTCGATAAACATCCTAAAAAGATATTACAAAATTGTATATATAAGCTAATCTAGAAATAATTCCTATACATTTGTCACATCAAAACATAAAAAAATAAAGGAATTTCTAACTTAAATTCCCAACACACGCCTCTCCAAGTCTTAAAGTATTGTTGCTCTTCTATTGGCTCATAATCTGCATAGACTATTATATCACAGACTTTTGAATGTTATCGATATTAAAGGTATTATTTGTTGTTGTTTTACTTTTATAAAATGGGATGTCGATCCAATTCATCAATTTTTTTCCCTAGCCTTATTTGGTTACGTATTATTTGGTGGCAAGATTTTTCAGGTTAAAAAACTTTCAACATAACTCTAACATATCGATTTTCAGACTAATTTGTCGGATCGATGAATTAAAGAATTATTTTTTATTTATAATATTCGTTTAATATTTTTTAATGTCATTAAATATTTTCTTACTTTAATAATATTTTAAATAATAAAATACCTACAAAATATCTATTATATCTTTAAAAAAATTCAAAATACATCACGATTTTTATATATTCACACAGTCAATTGGCAAAAATATATTATTATATAATTTTATCAATATTAATATATTTTTAAATTTCATAATTAAATATTTTTTAAGAACCTATTATCTTTTATAAACTATTTATATTATATAACTTAAATTTTAATAAAAAAAATTAATTGGGCTAATTGGGTATACCCTTCAATTTTAGGCTCAGTCCTATCAAACCTCAAATTATTTAGTCTCAGTTTATCTGATTAGAAAAAATATTTAAGCAAAATTATATAAATTTTCACTTATATTTTATCTCAGTTTAATCAGACCAACTCACGAGATTGAGGCTAAATTACTATAATTATAATAGAAGATTGAGGCTAAATTACTATAATTATAATAGAAGATATTTGCAAAAGCAAACAAAAATAAGATGTCAATGAAAATAGTGCAACCGCCGTGCTTGACGGGATTGTACATTTCTCATTTCACACAGATAGAATTCTAGAGGTGAAATTAATTCGAGTAGGTGGTAGCTTGGAAAATTTAGACGCTCGAGTTCCACCCAAATTTACGATTTTGGACCCAATAAATATGGGGGTTGATTTGATTGTGGAGTCAATAAATTTTAACACTCTTTTATATTTTATGAAATTTATATTTTGTCTGAAGATTTTAGATTGTAAAGAAATCAAATGCTTCTTTCTTCGGTTGCAACGGTGATACATGGGTATATATAGGGGCTCACAATGGGCGGTTTGGGTTGGAAATCGCACCGAACCCGCAAAACCAATAACCCGCAAATTTCCTAAAATTCAACACAAACCACCCGAATAAAAATATTGAAACCAAACCGAAACCAAACCAAACCGAATCATCGGTTTCGGTTATAACCGAAAATTCTCAAAAAAAAGGAGACAGTGTCGCAGCAACGATCAGCGAGGCGGCGTCATAGCGAGGCAACGACGACTAGTGAGGAAGGGAGGCGGCATCGCAGCGAGAAAGACAAGCAGCGTGATGGACAACAGGAGGCAGCGTTGGCTCGTCGCAACGACGACTAGCAAGGCAGGCAGCGTGAGGGACAGTCGATGATAGGGATGGCCGGACCGACATGATGTCTGGGCTGTGACACGTGTGATTATGATTAGGATTTACAGTATTTGGTTTGTTAATATTTATATTTTATAATTTATAGAAAATAAATCTTAAACTTTTTTTAGAATATATCTCTTTTAAAAAAGATATAGAATATATAATAGTATAAATAAATATTAAAATTTATATATAATATATGTATATAAATATCGGTTCGGTTCGGTTAAAACCGTACCAAAACTAAACCAAACCGATAACCCGCGATTTTTTAAATATTCAACCCAAACCTAACCTGCATATATTTTCAAACCGACCCAAACCCAACGGTTCGGTTTGATTTGCAGTTTTCGATTTAGTTTTGCTCACCCCTAGGTATATATATAAGTTTAAATAGATACATTTTTTGTTCACAAAAATCAAATATTAAAAAAGATTAAATTTGTACCAGTTTTAATATAAGTTCAAAATTTGATAAATCACAAATAAATTTTAAATACGTGTACCTATCACTTCAGTTGAGTTTGGCATGTCGCACTTATTTTATTCCCATTATATTGGATAAATTGTTTGGTAAATTCATTGAATTTGCATTCATAACAATAATAACCCTCAGATCATGAAATATGCCAAACAATTATTGAAGAAAAACTGGACCCATTTCATAATTCGCACACAGCATTATGTTTTAATTATTGCACATAAGTATTGAAGGCTAGGGTTTTCATTTTGATTTTATTCTTTTATTGATATTAGACGTCATAGATGATTTGTATATTAAACTCTGGAGGTCATGTCATAATGGGATTAATAAATAAAAATCAAACTTGAATTTAAGTATAAATTCTAGGGATGAGCAAGAACCGAACCGACCGATCTACATATAAATAATAATTATAAATTAAATATATAATAATAATAATAATAATAATATTTAACCTAATTGAATATCCTACCCAATATATACCCATTCCCATTCGAACCCTATCGACTCACAGAGCCCTCCCTCCCTCTCGTTGTTCCTGTTTCCCGCAGGCCACACCGCCACCGGCGCCGCTTCGCCTTCTCCGATTCCCTGTCACCGGCGCAGCCCTCGTCCTCGCTCAGACCTCAGTCTCTCACCCTGCCCATCTCCCTCGCACGCACGCAGCCAGCTCGTCCTCACGCAGGCACGGCTAGCACGCACGCAAGCAGTCGTCGTCACGCACGCCCTGCCCCTCTCCCTTGCTGCAGTTTGGTTTGAACCAAACCGACCGAAATCGAACTAAATTATTCGGTTCAGCTGTTCGGTCGGTTCCACAAATCAATTTGGTCCATTCAATTTTCATAATTTCGATCGATTCTCAACCGAACCGACCGAATGCACAGCCTAATTAATTCCATCAATAAATAAGCATTTTTCCATAATCGAAGGCTTTATTTGTCACCCTTAAAAATGTAGACCACTTGTCTTAAATGTATTAGACGTCGCCCTAAGTTGAATAATGGCTAATCTCGTCCCATCAACTTTCCACTATTTTAGACCTGTTTATATAAAATATTTAATGATAAATAAATACTCCCTCCGTCCCATATGAATTATCCACTTTGTTTTTGGCACAATAACCAATACGAGTAGAGATAGAGGAAATTAATATTTTATTAGTGAGTGGGTATTATTTTTTCATTTTAAGTAAGTGGACAATTAAATGGGACGGACAAAAAAAGGAAATGTGGACAATTGAAGTGGGACGGAGGGAGTATATCAAATATAAAAAAATCAAATAAAAAATCTCGAAATTAATTCATTAATTTTTCATCTGTTTACACTTTTACATCTATTATTGGTAAATAGATGCAATCCAAAGATGAATTGTTGAATACCAATTTGATATTATAATTTAATTTGAATAAAAACTTTCCATAATTTACATTGTTTAGAAAAATGTCTCAAATAAAGTGTCTATAATAAATTAATAAGTGTGTGAAACATAAAATTCTAAATGTGAACAATATTCGTAGCATTTAATGCATGTGAGTAAGTTCAGAAATAAGTAATGTTTTATTATGAAAAGATAAGTTACTGTTATTAAACAAATCCAAAGTATCATCAAATATGACTCTTAATTTTTTTTTATAACCAAAATAAAAAAGTGCCTAAGAATGTAAATATTTGTATTTCTACACTTAGAGTTAATTATTTTTTATTTAATGTAAAAATCATTTATCTTTTCTCTTTCGTTCTCTCACTATTATAAATAACCTATCTGGAAATCTTATTCATTATTAAAAAATATTATTTATTGCATACAAATATTACCTATATTATCATAAAAATATTTAAAGATACATCATATTGTATAATGATTCTTAACTTAAGAAAAAAAATTATTTGTACGTAACTCTATCCCTATATAAAATATTAAAAATTTAAAAGTAATATAGGGCGACCCTCCCCACAAAATAAAGTGTAAGTAGCGGTGAGCTTAATAAATTTTGATCAACAAAATTAATTACATAGCTTAGCTAGTGATTAAGCTATAATCTCATAATTGACTAGATCCGGTCTTAGTAAATCCGATATCATGAACGTAAAAACCGAATAAAATTAGTAAATATTAGACCCGGTAAAATTAGTACTTCCTCCGTCCCACCTCAATTGTCCCACTTTCCTTTTTCGTCTGTCTCATCTCAATTATCTCATTACTTAAAAGGCAACTTTTTTACATTTAATAATAAAATATTAATTCAACTCAACTTACTTTACACTCACACTCCTTGATTATTGTGCCCAAAGTCACCGGGACAATTCAGCCGGAACGGAGGGAGTATTTACCTTTGGTTTCTAAATACACAAATTTCCATTTCTTGAAAAAGGAAGAAACACAGACAGTGCTTCACCGACAGTGTGCAAGGAATAAAGAAAAGGGTACGGCAAAAAGCGACTGATATTTATAAAATATAAAATGTAGGGAAAAAAAACCCGGTCGGGTGATTATTACAGAGCTTGACACGTAATTAGGTGATAATCATGATTACGGAAACAATTAATAAAAAATGGGGCGGCCGGTTTAAACCATAAACCACCATTATTACTTCTCTCTCTCTCTCTCTCTCTCTCTCTCTCTCCTCCCGTTCTTCGCCCCCAACAAAACAGCAACAGAATCACACGCACAACACACAGTAACACAACACACCTCCATCACAATTTTGAGATTACTGTGACCTTGATTATTTAGACCCACCAACCGTTTCTGAGAATTTTGTTCTGCTTTCTCACTGAATCAGCTCTTCTGCGCTGTTCTGTTTTTTTCATCGATATCTATGCGCGTAGATATTGCTCTCTGTCTCAATCTCTCTCTTCCTTTCTCTGTATTGGACAGCGCGTTGGCTAAGGCGGACACGATCTCCGCCATCGTGATACGATAAACAGGTTCGCGATCTGCTTATTGCTGGAATACGCATGTTGTCGTCGTATGCATTCGTGTATTGGTACTATGAGTTGATGTATTTCTCACTCGCGCTAGCTCTGATTTGGAAAGTCTGTTATGTGCGTTTTGTGTCATTCGTATGAATTTTGGAGTTTTGCGGCCTGTTATTTGCTCAGCTCCATGCAATTGTTCCCGTTACTGCCGTGTATTCTTCGCCGTGATTAGAATTGTGGTTTGACTCGTAGACTCAGTTATCTCGAGCTTTCTATTTCTTGTTGTTCATATTTTGTCGTACTAGTTTAAAATTGAGTGATTTGTTTCTCTTCTGTTCGTTTTACGATTGGATTTCTAGGTTATTTACTAATTTTGGCCGTCGTTGTTTCATTACTTCCAGATTAATTTTCGAGATTATACAATACTTTTAACTTCATTTTTGGGTGTTATCGTCGGATGCTATTGATAACTGCATATATACAAGATATTGTTATTTTACTTGTTTGCTCAGAATTTGGCGTAAGTTTGATTCTTTGGTTGTTGCATTCCTGGACCGTTTCTCAGTTATTGACGAAGTGATGACTAGATTTTCGGTGGAATGCGCCTTTAATACAAAGATTATGTGTCTATAAATAAATATGTGATCAACTGTGAGTTGTACATCTTTTGTCATTGTGCGAGTTCAGTGAATTGTTTATGGATCCCTCTCTTAATTTATATGGTAGAAGTATCAAATTAATCATCCCAACTTACTGTTTTTGTTCTTTTTTTGTGGTAAAGGGGGTTTCGGATTCGATATCTATTCTCATATATCATAGACGCGCTTGTGTGGATTACAAGCAAAGAAGACGTTGATCCTTAATTGAACATCTTCAAAACGGTAGGGATCAGCTATCCACATAATATTTAGTTTGCCCTTTGGTGTGCAAATAGTTGAACCCATCAGAACATAGCACCAATCAATGGTGATGAAAAATTCGCACTGGATTTCATGATCACAAGTCTTCTCAATGGGGTACTTGGGCATGGAGAAGAAGTGGGTTTTCCCTCTAGTTATAAGTTCATTAGTATGTCTTTTCCTTCTTGCAACCTCCTTCAATATGGGGCTTGTGTCCTCATTGCATACAATCAATTCTATTTTTTCAATTTTTCCTTCCCATCTTGTGACAAATGGAACTGGTTCTAGTTTTGTCGAGGCAAAAATAAATCAAACTCCACCACCGGCTCGCCCTCTTCCAAAATTTGCATATTTGATTTCTGGATCAAGAGGTGATCTAGAAAAACTTTGGAGGACTCTTCATGCTTTGTATCACCCAAGGAACTATTATGTTGTTCATCTGGATCTTGAGGCACCAGTAAAGGAGAGATGGGAACTCACATCTCGAGTGGAAAACCACACTCTTTTCTCTAAGGTGGGGAATGTTATTGTAAATAACAGATCAAATATGGTTACTTATAGGGGGCCCACAATGGTTTCTAATACTCTACATGCATGCGCCATTCTTCTAAAGAGATATAATGATTGGGATTGGTTTATTAACCTTAGTGCTTCTGATTATCCTTTGGTGACACAGGACGGTGAGTTTATCATTCCTTTTTTATGCCATTGCAATGTTCCTTGAATTTGTGATTTTACACTACTAGTATATCCACAAACATGATGGTTTATTCTTGCAGATCTTCTCGAAACCTTCTCTGATTTGAAGCGAGAGCTCAATTTCATAGAGCACACTAGTGACTTAGGCTGGAAAGCGTAAGTTCTTTGTTGCACTTAGTCGGGTTTCATTGGTGAGAAGAGACCGCTAATCATGTTTATTTTGTTTTGCAACAGTGCTCAGAGGGCAATGCCATTGATTATAGATCCTGGGCTTTATCAGACAACCAAGTCTGACATATATCCAGTTGGACCCAAAAGAAATTTACCAACAGCATTTAAATTGTTTACTGGTTAGTTCATGCATTGGAGTTTATAGTCTTGGACATGTGATGATGCTCCCTGCTTCCTTTTCCCTCATCTTCCTTGGCTTTCTTTACTTGTGTCTTTTGGGGTCTGTTGTGATTGTTGCTGAGAACTACCTTCCCGTTCTAGACCATCTTGATTTGAAAGTTTTTTACATATAAAGCAATATGAAATTGGTAGTTTTGCATGCATGGGTTCTGCTTTTTGAGTGGAGATTAAGTAATTGGAATTTCAATTACGTGATAATAGCGCTACATTAGGCCTGGAATACTAACAATTTGTACAACAAGGTTAAGTTATCCCTTTTATACTAATCAGTTATTACTGACTTCTGAGGACATTCTCTTGTAACAGCACTGATCGTATTGGATACCGCCTAACATCCTGCCATTTTTCTTGTTTGCAGCATATCTTTTTAAATATTGATCTCAGAAACTGCAACTGGTTCTTCCCTGTTGCCAGAAGCATAGAGAAATCATTTTGCTTTATCCAGCTTTCTATCCTTTCACAGAATATTCCTTAAGCAGCTCTTTTGTATCATATGAAGATTTTAAGATAAATGCCTTTCTGTTGGAGAATGGTTTTATTGGTGCTGGGGAAAGCACTTCCTTTCATATCAAAGAGGGGGGCACAAACAATCTAAATATGAAGTTTTTAAAATAAGAAATTTGATTTTCACCCCCAAGATAAAGCTTGCTTTCTGTAGGCCCTTCAATTCAAAACGCCTAGCTCCACCCCTGGTGCTGTGGGGGCAGGGAGGGGATATGTTGTCTTGGGTTGAGTCAACAATTGAATGAATTCTAGGATCAGGGAGTTAGTTTATATATCATGAAATATGGATATTGCTGCCAATTTGATAATTATATCATGAATAACATAGCAATACTATCCTGAAATGCTTACACGTATAATTTGGACTGGTTGCAGGTTCAGCTTGGATGGTGTTATCCCGCTCGTTTGTGGAGTACTGCATATGGGGTTGGGATAATCTCCCAAGAACCCTGCTGATGTATTACTCTAACTTCGTTTCCTCCCCAGAAGGCTATTTCCAAACTGTCATCTGCAATGCTCCTCAGTTTGTGCCAACTGTTGTCAACCACGACTTGCACTTCATTTCCTGGGATGACCCCCCACAGCAGCATCCTCATACTCTATCCGTCAACGACACAGCCAAAATGCTTGCAAGTAAAGCCCCATTTGCGCGTAAGTTCAAGCTGAATGACCCTGTGTTGGACAAGATTGACACTGAAATACTCGGGAGGAGGAAGGGGGGGTTCACGCCTGGTGGCTGGTGTGCTGGCAAACCCCGTTGCTCGAGAGTTGGAAATCGGAACAAGATTAGGCCAAGAAGGCCTAGTGTTCAGAGGCTTCAACGCCTCATAGGTGACCTAGTTCTCTCAGGCAAATATAGGAAAGATCAGTGTATTTAGATTGCCTGTCCATCATTGGTTGAGTTGGAGGGGCATATTGCGGGGGAAGTCGGGGTGGTGAGATTTTTATTTAGGCTTTTTTTTTTTCCACGAGCACCAATAAGAGATTATATTGATTAGAAATTATAGTGCATATACAAGAGAGGCATTGCTCTTTCGGCCATGTAACTGTAGGTTTTTTTTTTTTAACATATAAAATGGGATTATATCCTTTTTCATTCCCCTTGAGGCTGAGGTTGAGGTTAAGAAGAAGCATATGGAATGTAGTAACAAAGATAAAACAGCCAACCCCCCTTCCATTCCACACCTCTTTCCTTGATATTTACTACAACAAAAGATGAATCGCATTTC
This sequence comes from Plectranthus barbatus, assembly GCA_026898455.1. Classification (NCBI taxonomy): domain Eukaryota; kingdom Viridiplantae; phylum Streptophyta; class Magnoliopsida; order Lamiales; family Lamiaceae; genus Plectranthus; species Plectranthus barbatus. The sequence goes on along the minus strand of JAPKLW010001850.1, from coordinate 33,818 downwards.
CAAGTCTACAAAACTAAGGCAAAAATTTGTTCCATCACCGAACCAATAGTCATTCTACTTGGACCAGGTCTCAGCTGCCTGCTGTATATGCTTTTGTCAACACAGAGGAGGATTATGAATTTCATACAAAGTTACAAAATCAAGCCATCTCCAAAAGCTTAATATTTCCCATGGAATTCGCAGCTACTAAGGTCGAAGATTGGCCGCGCCAACACACGGACGAGATGAACTGCGCCGAGTCGTCCACTTCGTCGCCCGAGAGTGGATCCGTGCTGTTGAATTTAAACGACACTGCAGGCATTGGCAACGCCTTGTGGTACACAAAAACCTGCACATATCATATCACAACAAACAATAATATGAAGCTCAAGTGCAGGCATGAAATAATTATTGGCTACTATTTGGATAATAATACATTGAGATGAAGGCTTGCATTATCTCTGTATCTTGAATTACAAAACTGAAGAGCTCCTCAACATCATATATCAGCAGAATTTATAGAAAAAAGGCAACATTAATGTATTATTGAATGTTTTTAAAAAACTTCTAGATAGGAGAAATGGCTTCAAAACAATAAGTTTTGCGAGACATAAAAAAAATTATCTATAGTATAATTCTACATCAAAATATAAAAATAATTTCTAAAGATAATTAACCGAAGCAAAAATCCACTTCTAAACAAAAAAGATAAACCAAATGATTAAGGAGAAGAAATTAAAATACTACTAAGAGGCCAAATGAATAAATTTTTCATACCATATATTAACACACTATCAACTATCAATTCAAGATGTGTTCGAGGTATATATCAAGAATACAACTTGAATAGCATCACAAAATGGCAAAGTTAAGAGATAGCAATCCAAAAAGAGAATACAAATAATCATATGAAAACTAATGGCAGTGCATCTTGAATCATTAAAAGCATAAAGTAGCAATTTAAACTGCAAGAATTTCTAAGTTAAATTGTCACTCAAATTTTGAATATGCAGCCCTTTAAACGTATTCTGAACAATAATTATTAGTACATAGTACTTAGGTAAAATGCTGAAAGAGGATGTTAAAATGTACATCAGCAAAGTGTAAAGACATAAGATGATAACCAAACTATTTTATCAATGAATCTGCCTCAAGTATTGCATGACATAATGTAAGCAGTACCACTTCGTCTAGCGAAAGCGGGATGAGCAACTACCTTAATGTGTTCTGTGTTCATCAGTTGATCTTAATCTATCAGAGGTCATCTTTTATTTGTACTAATTTTTTGCAGGATTAGGGTCCTTTAGATTTGTATATTAGCACGGAGTAGTTTCCCTAACAAGAGTTCTTCCCCAGTTCTTTGTTCCTTTACTTAGAATAAATCGCCATCATCTTATGACCTTTTCTAGTCTATCTCATGCCCTCAACTCTATCAGCATGGGACTTATATTGGCCAGTGAGAGCAGCATATGCAATATTAACAATTCGTAGCGGTCATCTCTAGAAGCCTATATTGGAAAGATGCAATCACATAATTTCTTCAGCCAGTCCACTGGACATAATGAGGGCGCCAGTTAGTGACTAGTGAGTCGTATTCCAGAGTCAGAAATTCGAACATAATGTATTCCGATGTTTAAATTACAATCGATACAATATATACAAGCAGAGGGCATGGTTCACAAGGATTGTAACTATGGAATTAAAAATGTGAAATACCTCATTGGTTTCTGAACCAGTTGCAATATAACCATCCGATACAGACAAGCCAACGAAATTCTGCAATAAAGTGATGTACACTATTAGTATCTAAACATGTTCATATACTTGTGCAAGAAAATATAACAGATCTCAACGTTATAGATGGGTTCAAAACAGTAACACCCACACAAACACAGAGAGAAGTTGATATCATCATTCTGGAGTTTTTTCTTAGTTTCAACATTTGAAGGCAAGTAGATTGAACAAGAAATGTAGTTTCCAAAGTTATGAGGTGATCATAATCAGGATGGGATTTGTAATACTTTGCAGGATAAAATACAGAGGCTGGTATCCGGAAGTAGAATACTGGAGACACAAGATTTGACATACTAAAGAACATTGCAACTTGTCATGCAAATACGAGATCACATGCCTTCACATTCAGATGGCCTGTGAATGACTGCAACGGACAATCAAGAACTCTTGATGTACACATTGACAGGTCCCAGAGCTTTATTGTATTGTCAGTGGAGGCCGAGACAAGAGTTGTTGAATCGATGAACTTCACATAGCTCACTGTTTTATTGTGCCCAACTAGAGTGCATAGAGGTATTTTTGAGTTCCGGAGGTCATAATAGTATATCCTATGATCTGCTGAACCAAATGCAAGAGTACGACCAGAGTCCGTGGGGAATTGAACACAGCAGACATTGGCCTTTGCCTTGATGGTTCCAACACTTACGCCCTGCAGTAGCAGCCCATGTAAGAAAAACAACTTATTACACATCCAGAATTAAATCCACAAGCCATGATAACTAGATGCTTAGTACGTTTAGTTTCAAAGCTGACATCCACCAAGTGCAAAAATAGAATTGCCTGATTGATATTCCAGAGCTTAACGGAACCATCATCACTGCCGCTGGCCAGCATTGTTGGATCTGCCACTGAAAAGTCAACAGACCACACACGCCGTTCATGTTCTCTCATTTCCATGAAAGTCTGACTCCTTGTGACATCCCATACCTGTATGATATACCAAGGAAAGCAGCAATGATCAGACGATGAGAGGCATTTGTAGACATATATTTTGAGCTTCAAGATCAACATACCTGCACTACACCTTCAAAGTTACTCGAAGCAATCTGGCTTTTAATGTAGCTGTTCCAACATATGCTGCTAAGCTTTGATCTACTAGCCATTTCAACAACTGGATAATGAATATCACGATCTTCATTTAAGATTGAGTTATACTCAAAAACCTTGATTTTCTTATTTACGCCAGCACTTGCAAAAAACTCCCCATCACGGTCAAAACTAAGAGAGCAAACCAGGTTTGATGAATTTAACAGATCCCCTTGCTTTAAATCTGCTTTAACTTTTAGCTTGCTATAGGATAGATATTTGCACAATCCTTCTAGGAATGTGTTTATCCATCCACTTCTCTTTAGCTCAATATTCCTCTCTCTCAATGATAGGTTACTGATGGAACTTCTTTCAGTTGCTATAATAGATCCTCTACCATCACTACTAACTTGAGAATGTCTTACCAATGTTCGGGATGCTGGTTTTACAGCTCTGCGTCGAGTTAGAAAATAGGCTGATTCCAATTTCCTGAAATTCTTCATCAGCCGAGAACTTTTCGAGAGAAAGCTTCCTTGATGAGCAGCTGGTGTTTCTAATTTCTGATGTATATCTGCATGGTCGTCTGAATCATCTAGGGTAGTGATATCATGGCCCTGCCTGATTCTCTTCCTGGGCCCCGAGCTACCAGAATCATCATCATCTGCATTGCTCATTAGATTGGGACCTGACCCTGAATTCTTACCAAACTCCAAGTTTGTACCTCCTTTTATCCTGAGAGCTGAATGCAACTTTGAAACTTCATCGATGTCGGAGGATATAAAGGATACTGTTTCATTCAAGTTATCAGCGGCTTCCTGCTTCATCTGCTGCAGTATCAAAAGAAATTCGAGTAAAAGCTCCTGCTCCTCTATCTTTTCTCGAAGGTCTATGGCAGCTTCACGTTCTTCTATTTCATTTCTAGGTTCATTCAAAAACTCACTTTGCAACAGTTCACTGTTCATTTCAAGAGAAGAATGTAAGAATGGGTAAGAATTTGGAAACAAACAACCCAACAAAGCTTAATGAACCCAAATACCATGGTAGTAATTCATTATCAGTTTTGACACTCCATTCCATGTAAAATGCTACTTCTCATAAGGTAATGAATTCCACACACATGTTCCAAAACCGAATACATTAGAAAGTACTGAACAAAGAATTATGTGAATGAAAGTTATCACGAGGGTTTAACTGGATCCAAGTTTGAAAGAAGAACTTCCCCCCCGCTCACAAATCATTATTTACCATTTCCATGGACATGAAGCAAACTCTCAAATCTCATGGTGCACACGAGACTAAAAAACAAGCTCAAAAAGTTAATATTATTGACTGAATAGACATGATATTGCAAACGCTCACCCCATTTTAGGCCGGCTGCTTGGCTCCGGATGCAGCAGCCATAAGCAAAATGAAGCTTCTTTAGGCCACTTAAGAAGCAACTGCGGAGGGAGGACACGATGTCTGAGGTTCGCCATAGTCGAGCTTTTCTCTTCCAGAGAATTGAAAGGGCAAAACAACTGCTCATAAGTAAACATGAATTAACTAGTAAGATGCTGGAAAAACTGCATTAACTAACTAAGACTACGTTCATGGAAGAAAAACCACCACGACGGCAAACTTTGAACTGAAATATCAGTATAAATGTATAATAACACCTGTACAGTAATACTGACCTCAAATAGTAAGACCCCAAGTTGAAAAATATCGGAAGCACAAGAAGCAGGAGCACCAGAAGCCTCTTCTGGAGTGCTGTACCAATTGGACTCCATGAGCAGTATTTGCTTCAGTGGAAAAGACTGATTCTTGTCTCCTCCTCGTTCATTGCCAGTGGCTTCCGAAGCATGCACAGCCTGACCCGAACTCGACTGCAAACAACTGCTTTCGGAGTTAATCTGGGAAGCCGGAATCCTAGCAGGGCGAGAATCTTGCAAGCCCGACTCACTCCGGGAGAGTTGCTGAGCCTGAGCCTGTGACTCAGGAGGCAAGTGAGAAGAAGAAGAACCCTTGAAGTCAGCCATTTGGCTGTTTGATTCATAGTCTTGAGAGTCCGAGCCCGAGCCGGAGTCCGAGCAAGAAGCAGATTCAATGAAAGACACCCGATTATAGGAGGACATAACGAAACACGAGGGCCGAACATTGTGAACAACAATTCCTTGTGAATGAGCCAAGCTTACTACATCTACAATCTGAGAGAATATATGCAAGCACTCAAGGGCATCCACTGTCCTCTCCGGATTGTCCAGCCACTGCCTCAGGCTCACATCGTTGCACTCCGAGGGGCGGGCAACCAGCCCCCCGCCGCCGTCAGGGCCGGCGGCCTGAGTCCTATGGTTACTGGCATGAGTCCATGGCCTTCCTTTCCTTACGGAATCATGGGACGTATTATCGGCCGACAACCTGACGGCGCTTGCCCTAAGAATTCTAGGATTTCTGACAAAAAATGAAGAATCCAAACCCCTAGTGCTATCAGACCTCTCCCAACCAGACTCGGATGAGCCCTCCATAACTATCCACCAATTGCTATAAGTATAGTTACATGAATCCCAGGATGTAAACACAAACATAAAGAATTGGACAATGATCTGATCCGCAAGATTTTAACAATTTCTTTAGCTAAAACCACCGCCATTCGGAATCAAGAAAACATCACAGCCACAAAATAAAATAATAACCAAATATGCCGCAAACCAATAGAGTTGGCCGCCGCTCGATCATATAGAGTAGTCGGCGTAAAAGCACACACCTCTTTGTTTTAACCAAAAAAAAAGAAAAAAAAGATTCAGATCACCCGCAAAACCACCAGAAAATCTACTTCTTCACGCCACACTACACAGATATCTAGAGGGAGAACGTGAGGAGAGCGGCAAGAAGCAGCTTCAGTGATTATGCGAGAGAGAGAGAGAGAGAGGGAGAGGGAGAGAGAGGAGAGAGTCGCAGGAGCAAAACAAAAGAACAAGAACCACACAAACTGATACCCTTAACTTTTTCCTCTCCCAAAATAAAAAGAAACAGTGTGCGTTTCTTTCCTTAAATGAGAACACCACAGCCTCACAAAAACTAAGGGGGGAAAAAAAAAAAAGAAACAACAAAAACGAACTGTTAGCAAACAGTCGAAACTTGGATTACTGCAGTAACATAGACATTCTAAATCGCAGTCGATTCGCGTCGTAATGAATGTATGAAATTAAAAACCCTTTGTATGCAGACTTCTGCGATCATCGCAACTATACTATAAATTATTTTAGAAAACCTAAAAGGATCTTGCATTATCTGCAGCTCCCGCTCCAATTCCAATCGCGCGCAGACAACTACGTGTCTCATTATCCTCCTCAAACTAAAAAATTTGTCCTTTACTGACAAAAATATGCGGAACTGGCAATTACGAATATAAAATTCATTTCTTTTCTCTGGGTTGCATCTTTTTCCCTCAAAAAAATTCAAGATATTACTCCTGGGGTGGCCCATGAGGCTCTACAATTACCGATAATCGACCCAGAAATCGCAAAAAGGTCAGAGTGAAATTACAAAATAATGAGCTTTTGCGACCATCACGGCAATAAAATATTCCCAACAATTGCTTAAAAGTGGCCATTTACATTTGTTAAACCTAATCGAATGGTAACTAAGATTGACAACCCATTAATTTAATCGTTAATGCGTCCAATAGAACTTCAACTTGAAAGTACTGCCATGGTATATCAATATGCCTACTTCCTTTCTAGAATCGATGCATAAGTGATATTCTACTCACCTTCCTACGCTTTTACCCTTTTGTGAGATGGGTTTCAAGAGAAATATTCTAGAATAGGTAAGATAGTTTCTACCTGATGATGATGGCTATTACACTATGCAGTCACTGTAGATTTCATTTGTTTGTGGATACATTATTTATGTGTATGTAATTTTCTCTTTTCTATACCATCTTTGAAACTTAATGATTGATAGCATAAGATTAGGAGCTACGGTTGGCTTCTGGAACATGACAATTGCAAATATATTTTAAGGTGGGAAGCTATAACTAGTTCAACTGCAGACGTAGCCTCAAACTTAGAACTAGGCGTCGATGGAGAGAGAGAAGGGGTTAGGTTATATTACATTACGTCATTATTCCATGCAATGAACCACATTTGGAAAGCCGTCAACTAGTTAGAAGCGGCAACGCCAGCGACGAGATATTCTCCCTATATATATATATATATAATATAGAGACGTGATCTAGTGAAAACTACTTTTACCATAAGAAGTAAGAACCAATCTCGGTCGTAGATCTTGCTCAATCAACTATCTAGATCTGATAAAAAAATGCAGTCAATTTTCCCCAAAAACCTGCATTATTGGGCAATTTAGTCTTTTCGCTAATAATTAAAATTCGCCCTTAAATTATTGTCAAAAACTTGCGTTAGGCAGGCCTAAACGGTTTAGGCGGGTTTTATCCTACTTAAATAGGGTTTATTAATCCCAATTAGGGTATATTATATGGGTTTGGGCTTAGGTAAATGAATAAAACCCGCCTAAATCGTTTAGGCCTGCCTAACCCAAGACCTTCCCTAAATTATTACTTTCTTAATACACATACCACGTGCATGCATTATATAGTTCACAAACTATCATTATAGAGAGAAGATACTATCATTATATATTATCCCTCGAATTTCACATGAATAAACAAATATTACTAACAAATAAAATAATTTAAAGTAGTAGGTTTCATTAAACAAAACAAACACTTGCATTATATAACCTACGAACTATCATTATATAACACAAATACTATCATTATATATTTTTATATGTTGAAATTAAAAAAATCGCACAGTAACACGATTCCACGATTACCAATGACAGCTGTAATAATTCATTCATGCTTTTAACACGCAAACACGTCGTTTCATTTATCATTTCAAAAAAATTTAATCTCACTCAACCACCAAAAACTTCTTCCTCTCCCTCTTTGCGAAACCAAAATCCACAAAGCTTACCGATGAAATACACTAGCCGACGATGGTAAAACCAGGCATTCAACAAAAGTTAAAGCATAAATGGTGAAAAAAGACAAGCAGAACCGCTTTCAAAGAAAAAGGTAAAAATCGCGCGAACTATTTCTCGATTTAACTTTATAATGATAGATATTTGTAGTTAGAGTTTGATTTTTCCGATTTCACTTTATAATCAAGCATATTAGTAGTTATAAAGTTTGATTTCATGTTAAAACTCTAAAATAACGAGAAACAGTTTTTTAAAAAAAAGTTTAAAATGATTTAGGTTTTCATGAAACTTCTCGATTTACATTTTTAAACATACTTGTTGTTTTACTCTTCTTTTCATGAAACTGCATGTTGTAATGAATGATCGAAGTTTGATGATGAAAATACTTTGTTCACATACTTATTGTTTTACTCTTCTTTTCATGAAACTGCATGTTATAATGAAAGCATACATAAATAATAATGCATATTTTCGAACTTAAATGAAAAAAGAGAAAGTACTATATTTTTGTTTTATTATGAAATGTCTAAAGCACTATAATGCGAGATTTTTCTAATATAATGAAAGAAAAATTGGAAAAATATACAAAACTGCATGTCACTTTTTATAATGAAAACATTAAAGAACAATAATGCAACTATTTTGCTCTATAATGAAATGTAGAAAATAAACTTTTATGTTCAATAATGACATTCTTGTTTCTCCTGCAAATCCTAAAAAGACTAAAACAATTAAGGAACCAGAAAAGCAATTAGTAGTTCACGAGAAAGATATTGTTGTTAAAGAGAAACAAGTGTCAAAAAGCAGTAGAAAAGATAAAAAAGAGGAAAAAGATGTCGAGTTCCCGGACTTAATATGTAGAACAAGTCCTGATGTTCTAACAAGACATCTATCTGAACTGAATGAAGCACAGACTAAAGCTATAGAGGAGATGGGTTTCACACATCTACAATGTCAGAATTAAAGAAATACCTGGAAAAATTGCATATTGGTGCATTGACAACTTTGACCCAAAGAGTTTGCAGCTTAGTAGTAAGCCAAAAGGATACAATACATTTGACAGACGAAGACGTGTTCATGAATTTTGGATTCCCGAAAGGTCCAAAAAAAGTTATCAGAAGATCAAGAAGACAACAAAACACAATGTTGAAAGAATGGGCAAGCAGAATTCAAAGGAAAATGTGGATGATCAGGCCGGTAGACGTTGCAGAGGCTATGATTTCTGAAAAAGATGGCAAAGACTGGTTCAAAAGGCACTTCCTAGTGCTAATTAAACATTGTTTTTATGAGAATACTGCTGACGGATATGTCAAACCCAAAAAATCAACTGGTGTAACTAAATGGTTTACTCCCTGATTAGGCAGAGGGATATCTGGGAGAAAAAATCAAATGTCTGTTTCACAGGTCCTGTCCTCCTTCCAATAGTAAACACATTTTTTCTTACATATTAAATTCGAGTTTTCATAATGCATTATATAATTTTGAAACATGCATTATATTTGATAAACTTTAGCATTATATAACAGGCTTAAAAGTAGTTTTACATTCAATAAACTAATGATGTTACTAATTTTCCTTGACAACTTTTATACATTGATAGAGTTGTGTACTACACACGACTGGTTGATAGGACATTTAATGTCATCAAAGCATGGACAACAGCATTGATAAGAGCTCGACAGAGAGCAGAGGTTGAAAACAAGAAATTTGGAGAAGGACATGTCGACGTAATGATGGATCCAGCAACAGTATTTCTTGGAATTGAGGACAAGATTGTAGAGAAGATAAAGCAGGACAGAGAAAAGCAAAAAAAAGAGAAAGAAACAAAAAAGAAAGCAAATGAAGATTCTGAAATGCAAGAAATGGAACCAGATGACTACACCGATCAAATTATTGACACTGCAAGAGTGATGGCGGAGGCAATGTCAAAATTGATCATTCTGATCATAAAAGCTCCCAACCATATTCAGGAAAATTCCAATTTCAAAATGACAGTGGAGACTTCCAAAAATCTGATCGATGTTACATCACCCTCACAACCATCAAGTGAACCGCCGCTGGGAGATGAGTGGAACAATCTAGAATGGCTCAAATGCCCTGAAAAGATTATGCAAGCAATTGATGAAAAAGCTCAATTTGACACACCATGTCCCGAACACTTTAGCCTCAACTAGGGTTGTTCATGAGCCAAGTCGAGCCAAGCAGGGTCAAGCTCGAGCTCGAGCTTGACTCAAAAGATTGAAGCTCGAGCTCGAGCTCGACTCGAGCGAGCTTGAATTTTATGAGCTCGAGCTCGAAACGATATTAAGCTCGTGAAGCTCGAGCTCGACTTTTATTATTTTTAAATATTAATTAAATATCAAATTTTAATTAAAATGCAATAATTTAATAATAGAATGTACATCATTACACGTAAATTTTGCCAGGAATAAGTCTAGATTAAAGTGTCCCAGTTACATGAAAAAAAAACTAGATCAATAATGAAAATTTGCACTAAAAAATAATGTAAATCTGAAATAACATATGTCAAGGAAAGATATACAAGAGTTCAGCCCAAGAGTCGAACCTGAGAAAAAAAATTAATGAGGTATAAAATGCGAGGATTTTACATCACATAGTCTCATCAGATGTAAATGCTCAGGTTTTTACAAAAAATTAAGGTGCTCACAATATACACGCATCACAGCTAATAAGTTCATTTATAATGTAAACAAACCAACAAATATTAATACGGCATAGAAATCAAAAGAAAATGAAAAGATCCAAGAGTCATGCTACAGAAGCAGCCGCACATCCTTCTTCTCATTCATCTCCACTCCTTCAGTTTCAAAGGCTGGGGTTGATGCTAAAAAAGACAGCAACTTCATTGAAAATGAAAATAAAAATATGGAAAAAATGAAAGTAAGTAAAACAGAGGTTGTAATATGAGAAATTGAGTAAATTTACCTTCCCATTAACTGCAGAGATTTATGTGCCTCATAGCGTCGTTCATGCCCCCACAAACATTTTATTTTTCTCCCTCATATTAGTCATCATATCGAAAATAATTCTTGGAGCTTAAGTTTTAGTTGAAACTCAGAGATGTGAGAAAAGGAGGACAGCGGCGGCGCATAAAATGGGTAGGGTAAAAATCTGAAAGTAAAAATGGAATGGGGGTAGGGTTTAGATTATTTATATAGTGAGGTAAATTGTAAATATATATAATATTAAGGATGATTTTGTAAATAAATAAGTTAAGCTCGATTAGGCTCGCGAGCTTGTCGAGCCTTGTATTAGTAGATTTTGAATTTTCTTTGAGTCGATCTCGAGTATCTCGTGAGCCGGCTCGGCTCATGAACACCCCTAGCCTCAACATTCCAGAAATGAAAGATTACTACAAAGTAAATCTGGTAAATATTCCAACTATTTAACAATTACTACCATTAGAATTACATATTTAATAAATAAATCATTTTCTACGTAGGAGGATTTGCCTATAACACCACAAGAACAAGAACAGAAAAACAGAGAAGGAGGAGAACAGATGCAAGAAAGAGAAGAAGTTGAAAAAGAAAAAGAAATTGATTCTTCACAAGAAGGAGACGAAGAGGTGCAAGAAACCCCCACAAAAATAATCACTAACATGATTGACGATATTGAAACAAACATTACCGTGGAAGATGATGATGAAACAATTGCAAAAATAGTATTCATTCTAACTCATTATAGTATACTAGTCTCCCATGCATTATAAAGCATCTAAATATGCATTATAAAAAATAGAAATATGCATTATATACATAAAAATAATCCTAACGCCTTTTATGCAGGTTCATAGTTTGAAAGAAGGGAGGACAGAGAGCTAGGAGGACAAGCAGCAAGCTCATGGAATGCAAACAAGGACAACAGTTGAAAGAAAGAAATCCACAAGATTGATGTCAGCAGTGTATGAACTTGCACTCAATATCAATGATCCACTGGAGCAGTTTGAAAAGGAAATTTATTATTGGCTCCTAAAATCAACACATCCAACTCAGTAAGTAAAACAAACTACTTTAAATTTTAATAATTGCCTTGAAATATATATTGATTTATCAATTAATTTTCAATAATATTTTGAACAGGGAAACAGTTATATATGATGATTGCACTATACAAGTAATGATATCAGATTTCCTGACTTTTGAGCCTGATAGCAATTTCAAGGTTGGGTTGATTGATGCTTGGACTTCACATTTAAACAAGCATGAAAAATAAAGAAAATCAAAGACTCCAGTGAGATTTTTCTTCAGCACATATCCTTGTGTAAGAACTCTTAACTTTCTACTTTTAATAATTCATACAAATATAAATATTTCAAGTACTAACACACTATAAATACAACAAAGCTACGCAGTTGTTGATCCAAACAAAAAATGGACTATTGAAAAGAGAAAGAAGGTGTTCTTTGAAAGAATCGAGGAAGAACTGGATAGCTTGAAAATTTTCCAAATCAGAAATTGTGATTTGGTATGATTTATATCATAAACTTAATTCTAAACTAAGTAAATATTGTTTTAATCATAATTTTTCTTTATATCCAGGTGTTTTTCTCAATTTCTCAATCACTTCACTTCTACGTAATTTGCTTCAACCTCCGTAAGATGGAAGTAGTTCTCATTGATAACTCAGAAGCAGTTGATGATGAGGAACTAAAGGTCAAATATGGATCAGTCCCAAAAGTGCTTGTAAGTACATACATCTTTATAGTAGTAGTCTAAATGCATATAATCGTGTTTAATGCATACCTTTACACACAATAATGAATGTTTCTACGATATATAATGAACATTGTTTAGATTAATGAAACTGCCTAATAATGCACTTTGTCTATCACTATAATGCATGACTTTCTGAATAATAATGAATATCTTTGATTGCCAAGTTGATTACTTTGCTGAGTTTTTGCTCAATCAGAAATTAACCAACAAATCAAAAGGAGTAAAAGAAGCACACGTGCAAAGGCTGAAAATGAAATGAAGAAATGACACAAATAAGTTGGAATGTGGTATCTATGTCATGCGCCACATTGAAACATACATGAGCGAGAATTTAAAAGATTGGAATCCAGCCATCAAGAAGAATGACAGCCGACAACTCCATTTCATGAGAGCCAAGTATTGTGGAGCTCTGATAAACTCAAACTTCAACAAGCACAAGAAGGAAGTGACTGACAAAGCAACCAGATTCTACGATGAAGAAAGAGAAAAAGAAGAGATTGATGTGGAAGAATTTGTGGAGAACTATGTGAGGACACCACAAGGGTTGGCAAAAGATTTATGATGAACATGACTTTGGGAACAAATGATTTGACAAGGCAGTCTTTGGATGAGTTGGTAAAAACAATGATTGTTTTTTAAGTTTGTTTTTTATGAAAGATGTTTGGAAGTAGACAGGGTTTGGATGAAAACAATGTTTGTCTTTTAAGTTTATTTTTTATGTTAGGGATAATGAATGCGACAGATATTCTGATATAATGGTACTAATATTATGTTGCTATTATTTAGCATTTGATGGTTATTATATTATATTTCATGCATTGTTTTCTATCAATGATCAACTGTTAAATTAATCTTGTTTATCATAATTATCATTGGATGTTTAATGAACATGGATGTCTTAATTTAAATAACAATATTAACTATTTTTGGTAAACTTTTTTGTACTTGAACATATCATGTATAAATTTGCATTATATATCATTTCAACATGCATTATAAAAACAAATGTACTTAAAATAATTATAATATAACACATAAAAAATAAATCATGATAACGTGCATCATAAAATGATAAAACATGCATTATATAAAAAACACAAGAACTATGATAAAGTTAAAAGAAAACGTTTAACTTTCATTATTAAAGACAATCAATTGCATTATATAACATCTAGACATGCATTATAAAACAATTGTTCTAAAACTATTTATTAACTTTATCACAATTCCTTGAATCGTGATTTGCCATTTGTTTACATTTTCTACACATCCTCAAACGCTTATCCAAATCTCTTGTTGCTTTCTCCTTTCTTGATATGATACGACTCTCACTTCCTTTAGTTTTAACTACATTTGGAAGCAAAACTTTAATAGTTTCCGGGACAGGAGCACCATAATAATCCTCAAACAACTTTATCTTCAAATCATTTGATGAAGGCATTTCAGTACCATTAAATATGGACTGTTCCAACTCATTTATACCAGATAAAAAAGCTTTCAGCCTTTCACAATCAACACCAATTTTACCAACACAATTAACAACAGCAGACAAGATCTTCTCAATTTTCTTATTTTCAACAAGATTAACATCACTAGTATCAAGTTGCACTTCATGTAAAGAATCCAATAGAGAAAATTTCTTCCACCGAGAAATCACATACTTATTAGGATTGTTTCTGATCCCTTTATTCTTCAAAACAAAGAATATATGACGCCATAGTATACCCATCCTACTAAACATCTTACAGCTACAAATAGCAGAGTCTTCATTTCTGTTGTAATCAACAACAAATATGTCATCAGATTCATCCTCAAATATATATATCACAACTTCATCCAGCAAATTCACTCCTAGCATTTGAATACTAAAACAAGCAGCAAGCAACTCGACTTGAATAGCCTTCAACATCTTTGATGTGTAAATCATTGAAACATGCTTCTCAATCAACAAAGTTGTTTCCATCTTAGGAATGCATGAAGAGTCCAAATAATTCAAATAAGAATTAGCATCCCTCTAAGCCTCAATAGCACGATTATAGTTTATCAAAAACTGAAGTAAATTGGAATGACTCCTTGTGTACCTCTTGTAAAAGTTATTCTCACACTAAGATATTGAAGTCGTGTTCATTAAGCCACTCATTGGGAAATCACGAAAGAAAGCTGGAACCCAATATTCTCTAGACGCAAACATAGAATCAAACCATTTATTATCACCCAATTCATAATTCACCATTATGTGATACCAACCCTCCTCAAAAAAATCTGGCTCAATCAACTCCGACCACACATAGGACAACAAATCACTCTTGAAATCCTCATTAGAATGCAACTCTTTTGAAACCTTGTCTGCAATCTTCAACATAATATGCCACATACACCAGACCTCGTATACAAAAAAACTCTTTGAATTGCAACTTTCATACCTAAATCTTGATCTGTTATAATCATTTTTGGAGCTGAACTCATACATTCAAGAAATCTCTCAAACAACCATGAAAAAAAATCAGAATCTTCTTTAGACAGCAAATCAGCAGCAAAAGTCACAGGTTTCCCATGATTATCCTTGCCCGTAAAAGGAGCAAATATTAAACAATACCTGAAAATGAAATACATATAACAATTATATTTGACTTCATAACACAATAACCATATAATGGATACTAAAGCTATATAATGAAACTATTTGTATTATATAATGCACTCCGGTTTACTACAAAACAGATTTAACACAGAAACCATATAATGCAAAATGTACAACCATATAATGCATATGGCAAATCTATAAAATGCATAATTAAAATCTTTATAAGGCATCAGGAATTTAAACATTATCAGATAGCACAAGAAACATATAAAGCAGATCCAAACACGTAAATAAAGTAATGAATATATATAAGAACAAAGAATGAAACAATAAAAACTTACTTATTTGTCGAATATGTGGTGTCAAATGCAACATCCCCAAAAACTTTATAATTCTTCTTCGAGATAGAATCACACCAAAAGAGTCTCATCAACTTGCCCTCTTCATCCAAATGATAATGATAACTAAATGTTGAACACATCTGTTGCTTCCTTGCCATTTCATTGAGAAGCATTTGTGCATCAGCACCATCAACAAATGCTCTCATATCTCGAGAGTAATTCCTAACATCTACAGCAGAACAGACACCATCACACCCGCCAATAAACTCTTTTAACAAACGAGATGACTGTGTAGGTCCTATATTTGTTCTTGCACAATCCAAAATAAACTTTTGATAAACAATGTCAATTTCATAAAATGCTGGAAACGAGCTTCAACTAACGGATGATTGTGATTTTCAACAAATAAATGAACTAAGTATGAACCTCCATCATGATATTTCAAAACCATCTCCGCCATGCATCCACATCTCATCGATAAATGTTTTCTCCTTTTCTGCGTAGATTCAACTAACAGACGATTTTGGTTTTCAACCTTTTCATGAAATTTCTCACCCTCCCTACTACAGACTATATATTTCCACAGAATCATATCACCACCCTTTTTTAAAGTGGAGAGATGTGTATCAAAACCAGAAAACCTAGCATAACTATCATAGAATTCAATAACATCTCGGAGTGTGCTAAATAGCATTCCAACATAAGGCTTCATAGAATTATCACACTTTGGAACATAAGAATCTGTACAGAAAAAATCATGAATAAAATTTGAAACTTACAAGATATAATGCAAGATACATAACTATATAATGTATGTATTTGCATTATATAATGAATTCTCATAACGGAACAGAACCTCCATAAACTAATTATAACAAACTCACCTATAATGAAACTATTACAAATATATAATGCAAGGTCTAACATTATATAATGCATATATAAAACAAATTTGAAACGACGTAAACTTATAATCACTCTTTCAGATAACAAAAGAATTACAAACATATAATGCAATTCATAACAAAATATAATGCATGTATTTAATCTATATAATGAATTCTCATAATGAACCGAAACCTACATAAACTAATTATAACTGAATCACATATAATGCAATTGTACATAAACTAATTATCATTCAATCACATATAACATAAGTACTACAAATATATAATGCAATTCATAACCATATAAAATGCACATCTTCAAATTAAACAATTAAGAGTGAAAACAGCAAACAAAAAATAGCAATCTACGAAACCTAATTCAATATCTGCAAACAAATCATCACTAACCTATACAACGAAACTTTGATTCTATCACCGTAATCTGATAACTAATGATCGAACATCATATCAGAAAAAACTGCTTCTATTATATAACAGATGCAATATATAAATTCTTACCATTTAAAGCATCCATAACTCGCCGACAACGATGACGAACGCAGACAATTGCGAGCAGATTTCACAGAGAGAATGAATGAAGAAAATATATAATCAAAGAAGGAATGAAGATCGCAAATAGCAAAGGAAAGAAAGATCGCTAGATTTAAATTAATATTCTAAAAAGATTTAATACATGTAAGTATAAAATTGCCCCTCATTTTACAATAATGAAAGTCAATACAAATAATAATGCATAGCGGGCGAAATTAAATTTAAGCTGTTGATTTCATGATTTGGACGGATGAGATTAGTTCTTATTTTCACATGGTAAGTTTGGTTCTCATATGGTCACTCATATATATATATATATATGAGTGGCATTAAGGTGGAAACCACCTTTTAGATGTGAAATAAAACTTGATCTTAACCTTTGATTAATAATATCAACGTGCCAGATTTATTTTTAAACTGAAAAAATTCGGTGCAGTAAAAGAACAAAAAAGTTGCATAAAAGGGTTACATGGTAAATTTGCAGCTCCCTATATCTTACCCACGATTTAATTTGCTAAAATCTCGGAACAGTTTTAAATTAAATATGGGACGAGATCCAGAATTAATGGGGTGGTTATCTTGAAAATTTACTGCATAATTTTATCGAATTCGCTGCAGTATTAAGAGATAAAAGTTGCAATATTAAGATGAAGAAGTTGCATTACGTGATTTTTTTTAAAATCAAAATTATATATGCACAATTTTCACCCCTAATTTTGTGAAATTTGATTTCTAAAATACGTCATTTCAAAATTAAATTACATTTGCTTTCTAATTTAATGGGATTGGTTCACTGAATTATAGTATTTCAAACTTTATTTCATTTTCTTCAGAATTTTCTAAAAAATTGCAGTATTTGGATTTGTTGCATAATTTAGAGAAAAAATTGCATTATTTAGAAGTCAAAGTTGCATATGTAGTTATTTTGTTTTGTAATTAAAATAATATTTACATGATTTTCTCCCTGATTTCGTGGAATTTCATTCCTAAAATAATATATTTCAAAATTAGCTAATATTTACTTCCTAATTTTATGAGATTGGATCACTAAATTCTCGACTTTCAAATCAATTTTTATGTTGTTTGAGATTTCAAATATTAAGTAATTTTAAAAGATCATAAATAAAATTCAAGTTGTTACAAATAAAAATTTGCATTTTTATACAATTTAGTTGCAGTAAATGATATAATCATTTGAAGTAATTTAATGTCTAATTCACGGATCCATACAATTACACAAAAAAAGTAAATTTAAATTTTTAAAAGCAAATTACTATCATTGCTATTATTATGAAAATCATGTGCAGTATTACAGACATAATTATTGCATATTTCGTGACAATAGCATCTTTACTAAAGACAAGAAAAAAATAGAAATATCACGCGACAAATACAAGCAGTACTTATAAAATATTGCAATAAATATGTTCTATTTATGCATGTTTACAGGTGTAATAACTGCATACTTTTTAATGAAATTATACACTAAAATTTTGAATTCAACCAAGAAATCAGAAATTCCAAGACTCAAATCGAACAGTAACATCAATTAATTGATTTTCCAAATTTCGCAGACAATAATTTGGCCAAATTCAGATTTTAATCGACCAAGAGTCGAAAAGCCCCAAATCGCACGAAATTCAGGGCAGATTTGAAGTTAACGTTGATCGCACGGGCTAACGACAAAAATTTCCAGAATTAATTCGAAAGAAATCTGAAAATTTCCAACTCGTACCAAACGTCGATCGCCAAAACTGAGAAAATCCCCAAATCACACAATACACTGCGCTCACACGGCGGAGGGAGGCTGCGATCTGGTGTGGCGCGCTCACAGCAGGTGGTGGAGGGTGGAATTCGGTGGAACCAAGCTCACGGTGGTGGAGAAGAAGGAGTTTTCTTGAATTTCTTGGAAAAAATTGGAGGGGAGAAAAGAAGGAGAAGAGAGAATGGGAGGCATCGACTGAAAAGAATTATGGAAGAGAAAGATTTGATAAAATAAATTGAGAGAAAATCATGCAAATAGTTATGGTATGAAATAATTAAAATTTATAATACCCATAATACCCTAAAATATTAATAAAAAAAGTAATTAATTAAATAAAAAATTAAACCTGGACCGTTAATAATTAAATATGGATGGATTAGATTAGTTCTCATCTCACATCCGGGAGGTGGTTCACATATGATTACTCCTCTATATATATATAGGAGGGATCATGTAAAAAAAATCTCCTGTAATAAAAAAGAATGAATCATGTCCATCAGATCTAAAAAAATCAATGGCTGATATGCAAACAAGCAATGACTAAAACGCAATCAAGCAACAAAATAATCAAGCAATAACTTAAACAAAATCAAGCAACATTGTAATCAAGCAACGATCTGAACACAATCAAGCAATATCATAAACACAATCAAGCATCTTTCTCACTTTCTCACGTTAAGAATTTTCTCACTGGATCCACTCCCTATATATATATATATATATATAT